>WJFB01001799.1:3667-25923 GCA_009870185.1 Pygmarrhopalites habei
CCCCCCCCCCCCCCCCCCCCACTATATTCTTGGCACTTGGCAAGAAGGAAAATCCTTAGGTTAGGTTTCACACACACACACACACCATGAAGAAATGGATCCTTACGAAGAGAAAAGAGATACATAGAAATATCCCACAGCTTTCTCTCTTCTCTTTCCCCACACATGGAATTCAGTTAAGAAACATGTGTGAGGGGCGGGAAAGAGGAAGAGAAAGAGGGAGAGAGAGAAAGGGGAAGATCACATAAAATGAAATAAATAGGTGGAGTGAACTTGCTGTGTAGTGTAGACAGAGGATTCAGGAAGGAACTCCACACTCTTAGAAGATCCTTCCCACTACTCTACTCTACACAACCCAGACATTCTCAGTCCCCTCTTATACTACACACTACACTGCAGTCCTATATAAACCACTAGTACAGGCAGAGGAGGGAGGGAGGGAGGGAGGGGGAGTTTCTACAAAAAAAGAGAAAGAGAGGAGAAAATTCTCGGCCTCACTTTCACTTGTACATTAAAATGTCTCTCCGTTGTGTATTGTATTTCTGATACAGAAGGAATAAGATAAATTACTTTCCCTGACTCCCCTTCCTTCTATTTCTCTATCTTTTCTCCCTTTCAAAAACTTACTTTTACTCACTTTCCTCACTCTCAAGTTTAAGTCTCTCCTTCCCTCCTTCCCTCACTCCTCTGTGTATTACAGCACCATCCCTCCACAATCCACCCAAAGGCCCGTACCAACTAGTTTACAGTAATACTAACCAACCACTGACTGTGTCCATTAGTAAAAATACAACCACCAAGACCGAAACAAGTACAAGTCTGAAGGAAGAAAAAAGAATTCCCATACACTCCACCACCACCATTCAAATCATCCGAAACTCAAACCTCCTCCCTTTATCAAACACAAACGTACATACTTTCTCTTCTCGTCCCTCCTCAATTACTCATGCTTTTCAAATCAACTTCAAATCGACTTTCCTTCAAACTTCTCTAAATCTCGGACACCAACTCTCATTTTTTACTTCACCCTATCCCACACAGTCCTCTCAATTCCCATACTTTCTCCAACGTTCTGGTCCCACTTTCTCCATCCCCCTTCTCTTTCTCCAAATATCTCACATGACATTTTAATCAAATCTCTTTTTTGACAATTACAATCCATTAATCACTAATTGTCTCCAATTTTCAACACCCTCCATTCTCTCTCTCTCTCTCTCTCTTCCTTCATTTGATCAACACCCTGTCTAAAAATATGTCAGTCAATCCCACCACCATCAAAATCATGGTCTCCTCTAGAGACTACAATGCTGATGACAGTCTAGTGAGTGTTGTTGGCCCACTTTATCCATGAATTAAAAATTACAGGAATAATAAATCGTCAGTAGCAAAAAAAAAATAATAATTTGCACAATCCACATTTCCTCCTTAACATAGTACACATGTAGGCGAAGGTCTTGCCACCCCTACAAAAGTAAATTAAACTGGGCATGGCAGACGCAATGTATTTTTACATATTATTCTAAATTTGAACATAATCAAAGTCCAAAAAGGCTTCCAAATGATTTGTAATTTACGAGCTATGACAACTCTTTCTCCCTCTCTTATTATTACACTTTCACTTAGATTCATATTCACAAGACATTTTAATAAAATTGAAATTATTTTCTAAGCTCTCTGCTCCTCTCCCTTCCCTTTGAATCACCCTTTCACAAATAGTAGACAAACAGATGCGGCAGGGTTGAGATTCTCGAGCCGACCTACCACTATCACTATCATCGGCTGTCACAAGGCATTAAAGTGAAATAAAATAACTTTTTCACGAATAAATTTCCACGGAATGTCGACCAACATAAATCTTGGAAAGAGAGACTTTTCATCCAACACACACAACTCATAGTCAAGACACAAGAGAGAAAGAGAGAGAAAAACACACACACACACATTTCCTCGTCGCAGTCCTTCTCAAAAAATGGAGAAAGAAACCAGAGCGCTCCCATCCACCAAAGTACACACACGCAGACACACAGCGGAGGAATAAAATGTTGAAAGTCTTAATTGCACTCCCTTCATAATGAGAAGGGAATTCACACATACAAGCGAAAGCATACACATTCGCCGAATTCTCCCGTCTCACCAAGCCGATTCAAAATATTCTCCGTATCTCGTACAAAATGAAATATCCTCTTTTTCACATCTTATTCCCATCCCTCCATCTCATCTTCGTCTTCACAATACACCATTCAAATAGATCATCATCACGGGGAGTGTGAATGAACTGCAATTCAAATCATTTGAGTTACAAAGTGCCTCCAAAACTATTCACATCATTCCTTCCCTTCTCCTCTCCTTCACACTTCCAAATCACTCTTCAATTTCCTCTTCTTTCTAAAATTAAATCTTTCCATTTTAATAGCCCACTTTTCCAAAAGGAAAAATGTCATGTGGAACAGATGTGTCTCAATCCACCCCCTCCATCCCTTTTCTCTTGAAATTGTCTATTCTCGACTGACTAAGAATTGAATTTTTTAAATTAATATTCCAACCCAATTATCATACTCCATTTTTATATGTACTACGAATTCCCAATACTCTTTAAAAAATAATTCAGAAACTGTTATTAGCAAATTGGTTTGTCATGTCATCAATCAGGGACACACAAAAAAGAATACAAAAAAAAGTTGACAAAATATGAAATGTACACACCACACGTGGGATACCATAAAAGTCTCATGCATCGTGTCAGCCGTAACATATGGTAAACACAGAAATTCCTACGAAATAATGACTCAGCCACCATAAAGATCTCAGAACACACAAAAAGTACATTAAGGATTAAGGAATGACTCCATACGCACACACATTCTCTCTCAGAGAGAGAGAGAGGAAGTAAAGGAAAGGGGAAAAGAGTCAAGTACACTTTGGCATGATGTTGAGAGGAAACTCGACAAGGGAAAACTCTTTCCAAACAGACAGCAAGAACAACAAGGAAAAAAATAACCTTCTCACACCACTCCCTTTCTCTGAAAAAAGAAACGTGAGAAAGCAAAGATGATGAAAGACACAGAGAAAGTGAGAGAAAGGTAAGGAAATAGAAAAAAAAGAAGAAAGAGAAAAAAGTAGGAATTGACTACCTTTATCCCATGTATAACGATTTAACATCGATACGTCGACTACCTACCTACATCCCCTCCACACTCCACACACACACACACTACAGTAGTCACTACTCACTACACAAACACACCAGGACACGGAGTCCCCTCGTAAAGAGAGGAAGAGAGAAAGGCTTAACCGCTAAGGGGTCTTTGAAATATTACGTCAAGCTGTTTCATAGGAAACAGGTTCACATTTTATACTCCCTCTCTATCGCCATTCTCTTCCTCCTCCTCACCACACACTACAGCTGTAAAAGGAGGGGATCATATAAAAATTGACAGCAATATACCAGGATATAAAAATTTATGAATAATCCTGGTCACATAAGGAAATCTTCAAAAAATCCCCCTTTTTATATCTCTACTTCAGAGTACCCACTTCCGCCACACTCACCCTAATCAATTTTTTTTAATATTCCACCATCCTACCAAAACTTCCCTGGAAAATTAGCACACCACTAATCACACCATAAAATGAGGAAAGTGCTTACTTTCACTTTCTACACTAAAAAAAACTAGCACCCCATAAATTTACAATTAAACCATTCAAGGTTAAAGGTCAGGATTCTAAAAATAGCTTCACAATAACTAGTAACGTGTCATTACAATGCTATCGACATATTCATTGTGTGGGGGAACACACCAGGGCTCAGAATAAGTGCGTGTGTGTGTTAGTCTGTGAGATGTGTTTATCCCCTGACATGAGAAAAATGGAGAAAGTAGGAGAAAGCCCTCCCTTTTTTATCCTGTGTCAGACGATTTCAGAAGAGGAAGTGGAAAGAGTGCCAAGACACGGGAAATAATGACGAATATAATTCACATTTTTTTACTGGATAAAATGGAAGGGATCATTTATGCAATACAATAAAAATAAAAGTCTTCTCCTCCTCCCCAAACCCTTCAGCCTCAGAATATACACGCAAGCTTACACTCCCTCTCCTATTTCTAGAGAGAGGGAGGAGGAGAGAGATTGTGAGGAGGAAGAAGAACCTTGTGATTTTAATATCATGTTCTTCATTTCCTATCACGTATACAGCACAGTACACCCATATTTTCTCTTATATTTCATCCAGTCCTCTTCTTCACCCCCTCTCGTCTCTCTGTACTCTATACATAATATTAGCTCTGATCCTCACACAATGCAGTGAAAACATCGTCATTTCACTTTCACCTCATACACTCTCCCTGGAAGGTTACGTGTATAGGTTAAATCCCATAAACACCATATCATTGCGAACACAATGTAATGGCACACACACACTGTACACAGTCACAACAACAACAACAACCCTTCAGCTATACAGATTAGGGAGAACATAATATGATGTAAGACTCCCTTCTTCCAAGGAAATATTTTACACTATACTACACACACACGCACACTTCTTATCCCACTGGCAAGTTATCTCAACTTCACTATTGATTACTTTCTCGAGATGTGAAAACATGGGCTTTTGCATTTACTTTCTCCTCTTCATCCTCTTCCATCTCAATCTCTCCCCGTCTATCCTCCTTCCTTATCTACTCATCAATAATTTAATTTATGCTTTCACCTCCTCACCACAACTAACTGAATCTGGAAATGCTGTCATTTCCCTAGACAATTTTAAGTCACCTTTATTGGTCCCCTCTGAGTCCTTCCACACTTTCTCAGAATAAACTTCCAATAAGCTTAATTTATTTTACTCCCAATCCTCCTATCCCCTCCTACCCCTTCCTTCCACCTCCACCTTCTCTGTATACTGATCAAAAATCGACTGAAGAACAGACAACAAAAAAAACTTCAACAATTACACTTATTTCCCCTATTCGAAAAGGGCCCCAGTCAAGGCGATTCATTCTTACAACAAGGAAAACCTTTTTCGGCGAAAAGAAAAATACTAGAAGAATCCTTGGTTGGTTTAATACCCAGATCTCACGAATCTCACGGATTTAAAGTCTTAAAAATGTATTATTTCAATAATTTCTTTCTATATCTCTCAAATTCGTGATCAGTCCCAATAAATTGACCTTCATTCCTACTACCCCTTCTTATTTTTCTAAAAATAGCTTTCCCCTTGTCATCACATCTATTTATATTAGGTAAACTTCCTAAGCCGCATTTTCCCTGCCCATTTTGCTTTCTCTCATTCCACTTTTGTAAAACTACTAAAATTAGAATTACAAACAGTAGTTTTTCGTAATCCACAATGCCTTTCTCCATTTCTCCCACTGTATCTGTATCCTACAGTATCCTGGCGTGAAATATGAATTTAATGATACTCGTCCCTTTACTCTCTCTCTCTCTCTGTGCCCCTGTCCTTGAGAGAGAGATAATATGACGCTAACAGGAAATTGGATTGAAAATCTCCCATTTCTATGTCATTCCAAATCCGGTTAGCGCATACCAAAGCTTCCTCCTCACTCTTCTCACCCCCTGTTCTTCTTCATCTATTATGAAACTGACAATTTTCTGCTGCCCCAGTCTTCCTCTTGGTTTGTTACTCTTCTTGTTGTTAAAACCAGGAAGAGAGAAACCTCAACAAAATAATCACAACTCCCTCACAAACTCTCCATACGGTCTTACACATACAATTTCTCAACCCATTTAATCTTTATTCTCCTCCTCCTACAACTTACTTTTGCATAACATCATAAGGCACACCTATTTATTGTACAAACTTTTATGCAAATTTTCTCTTTAAAAAAATTACAAGTTGAGTAACCAGGTAATCAACATCTGACTCTTAAAATTAAAAAGACTCACAAAACTGATGACATCCACTTTCTTAACAAAAACTTGTCTACACAAACTGTAGTGTAGTCAATTCAATTTCCAACAACAGAAATGTATCAATTATTATCAAAGTCTATTAGTAAGTGTGTGTACAATCCAAACAACAATACAAACTCAATGATAGGGAACAGAAATCATATTAAATTCTATTCATGTCACTCCACGACCTATTCACACATGTGTGTGTAGTCAACCAAACACACAATAAAACAATTAGTCAAAGACCAGCAGTCAGAAAGGGCAGGGAATAGACCAATACATTAATCATTCATTTTAGACTCAATCATGAGAAAACCAGCATGTGATGAGCCGAATGCAACATACCTACACACTACATATATATTTCCTGTCATCTGGCCTGAGCAATCTATTCTCTTCATCATTATGAATTCATTGTCCGTGTGGATGTGTGACTATACAAGTGTGTTAGACAAAGGTATGCAAATTTCCTACCCAACTTTCCCCCTTCTCTCGTCATGTCACACATAAAAACAAGACTTTCATGGTATGCCTGCCGTATTAACTTACAATCAAATGTCAACGGCACACAAAGAATATGTCTTATTCTCACTAACCCTTTTGTTCTCTCAATCCCCATTTCTACAATCAAAGTCTTAATAAAATTCAGCTATCGCATTTCTCTAATCTCCTAGTCCACCCCTCATACATACCGTCATATCTCAATTTACTTTCATTATTTGGAAAATTTCCCTCGGAAATAATCATTATTAATTTTCCCTTTCCATATCAAAACAAAAATGTTTCTCACTTTCCAGTCAAAAACCCCCCTAAAATTATTTTTGGACCAACAAACCCTACTACTGTCATTGTCCAAATAATCATAAAATGTGTCCACCCAAATGTATATGTTACACACTGTTAATTGTAAAATTGTACCACAAACATAACCTCTATACAAATAAAAGGAACCTCACAACTCTCTGACAATATTTACATAACTGACATTTACCACCTCCCTCCCTACACGAAAATATCCTCAACTCGTGACATTACATCCTAGCCTTGATAACAGAATTCCAAGGCATGAACATTCATAATGAGGATAGGACATTGACACTCGCCTAATCAAATTCCATTGTAATACAATTGATCCCTAATTAGAAACACACACACACATCTTCACTTTACGGATATGCGAATAACATGTGTAAAATCTGTACACGCACACACACACGACAGCACAGAGCTACATCAAATTAACATGTGGGTTCAAATTTGAAGAGAAAAGAGAATGGTAGATAAAAAAAAAAAACTCTTCACATACACACCGTCACTTTCCAACACTGTCGACGTAAAGTACTAACTGGGAATATAATCTCTGTGTATTTGTCAGGCCATCAAACCCTTGTACTCATATAAAGTCCGTCAAAAAAAATCAACCGATAATCATTTACAAGTGACGACAGACAACGAGTCTCTCAAAAAAAAGGAATCACTCGACCAGGCTATTAAAATCCTGATTGTTGTTGTACACTGTACACAAACACTCACATGTGACAACTACACGTTCACTTTTACGACTCGTCAAGGATTCACTTAACAGTGTGTTTGACAAGCGTGAGTGAGAGAGTATCAACTATTCTTCTGTCAACCACCACCACCAGTTCGACTCCAAATGTTTTCACCCTTGTCCACCAATCGACCACAAGTTGAGTCCTGACTCCTCACACACGCAGACACACACTGTACAAAAGAGTCAAAAAAGGAGAGAAAACGGAGTTTATAAAAGAGAGTAGGAGAAACCCTTGAACTTTTTCCTATTCCCGTCCTCCCGTTTTCCCTTCCCGGTCCGACCACGTCCAAAGCTAGGTTCAACTGAGACTCCCTCTCCCAGTACTTTCTCTGCGAGAGCAAAGGAATACCAAATGGATGGAGGAAGGGGGGAAGTCTCAACACAGCTTCAATTCAATCTTACTCCGACTACCGCCGCCAACGTCGTTCTCGTCCGTCTAATTCGTTTTCCTCCGAAAAATCAGCCCTCCCTCCATCCTCTCCCCATGTATTTCTTCTTCTTTAATATATTCATTCACTACTCTCTGTGTGGCCTTATTTTCTCCCATAAACACCCATTCCTCCTGTCCTCATTTCTTTTTCACCCTACTTTTACTTTACCCATCCAACAATTCCAAACTAACGTTACCCCCCATAACAAAAATAAAGAATTCTTCGATACATATATTTTCTTAAAAAATCAATTTACACATTACGAACCCATTAAACCCAATCAAAATGAAAAAAAAACAACCACTCACACACTCTTACACAACAAATCCTGGATATTAAAATCACATTTATTTCAAATTTGTCGAGTACACCGTAATCAGACCTTCATCAACTCTACTACTTCCCTCCCATCTTTTCCCTTGCATAATAATAATAATAATTTTTACCACCACTGAGGAACAAATAAGAGAGTCATAATAGTTTCATTTTACAATATATAATCTGAAATCGTACGCAAATCTTAAAGAAATCTGTAATATAATTCCATAAACAACATCCACTCTCAATTTCTTCCCTGACTTCATTTCATATTTTACAAACTACACCCTTCAGGAAAACTCCATTACACACACCACACACACACACACATGGACATAAAAACTTGATTTTTCCCCCTCCTTGCTGTTCCACACAACTCTCCAAGTTGTTTGTTGGCTAGGATTTTGCATTCAAAGCATTCACAAGATTTAGAATTTAGATAGCATAGTTATGTCCTACCTTCATACAGATGGAAATATTACCATACATTTCTATCATCTCCATTGTACTCAGTGTGTGTACGCAACCACCAACAACAACGACAACATCATTCCACTCCACGTCCTTCTCTCTCTCTCTCTCTCTCTTCAATGAGATTATGCTCCTCAAACCTGATCTTTTACTTTAATGGATTCAACCGAAAAAAATAAATAATAAGTTTCAAATTGTAATCCTCCTTTTCCCCTCATCCTCTTACTCTATGTCAATTATCAAGCGGACGTGACATCCCCCAAACCTTTTCCCTCCTTAATAGTCAAACCAATTTAATCCTTATATTTACTCCCGTCCTAATTTTAATAAGTTTACCACTTCCCAAGCACTGTACAATCCACTGGAGTGTGTCAATCTGCCACAAAATCATACCCATTATGAACCAGTCATTGGAACTCCACACACATACACACACAACTGCATTGTACACAGCTGTGACAATACAACACATGGACTGAGTCGTCGTTTCTCTTTCGGTCCAAAGTCTGCCACCTACAGCTTACCCGGCGAGACAAACTAAATTCCACTTTCACCAGTCGGGAGGAAAGTGGCGCTCCAAACACACTAGCTTCTTTCCTTGCTTTCCCTGGATCGAACCGAATGAAGAAAGTGCAGGCAGTCGAGAACGAGATAACGGAGAAAGTACGACCAAGTTTTTTTTGTCATGCCACAGACCATACTGTACAGTTCTGTACTACATTCTCCATGCACATCATCATCACCATCGCTATATATTCCCCACTCACTGATGAGAATACTTGGTAGTTGTTGTCAACATTTTATCATTAGATTTCAATTTCAAACACTCACTCTCCCACTCTCTCAGTCTGTTAACAAAAATGAAATCAAATTCTACGGAACAACAATCTCCTCTTCTCTTTTTCCTATTATTTACTCTTCACACTTCCTTCCCCATTTCTAGATTAAAATTGTCATTCCCAACAACAACAACTCATTCTCCTTGAGATTCTTTGAATTAAACCAAATATACATACATAATGTAAATCAACTTAAATCCAAATCCATAGTAAGTAAAGATCAATACAAATGAATTTTAGAAAGGTAAGGTATAGTGCATTGAATTTTAGAGTTCTCCATTGGGAATCCCTCATATCTTCCAGTATTGAGTAGCAAAATGAATTAATCTTGTCTTCTCCACCATTCACTAAAGTAATATGAATCAACTTGTTTATCTCCATGATCCATGTCTTGACGAATTATTCCAATTTTCGTTATAATCCTGCATTTTGTGATTATCTCTCTATAGTCGAGAGAGGTATGAGCAATGAGCATATATTATGAACAGGGCAACAGCACACAATTCTAGTATGCCTTCATGGAAAGAAGAGAAAAAAAAACTGGAAAATAAAATACTTACCCAACAAAGCCTGGAAGAGTCTGGACTTGAAGATGCGAATCACACGTTCTATGGCTAATCGCAATTGTTTGTCTTGAGGACGTGTCAGCTTCGAATGGTAATCCTCAAGAAGCTCTAAGGCCCGATGGGCTTCTGTAATTCAAAACAAGAGTACAAAATGGTCAAACACTTAACTCTTTTAACATTCACATTACATCCTACAACAAATTAACACACTACTATCCTACATCCTTATGTCATGGATTTTCTTCCCTTAAATCTACTTCGTTTCAAGAATTCCCGTTCCCTCTTACTCATTCCTCCCGAACAAAAAACAAAAGAGACAGAGAAAGAAGGGGAAAAAACAAGGGTTAGCATACCCGCGCGACTCTCCGCAGGACATAAAATTGTCCTAATTTAGATGCTACTAAAACCATTGTGATTACACTGAGAATAACAATAATCCTCCTATCATCAATCCTCAACCCTTCTACAAGAACAACAACGACAACGAGAACAACATCACACCACCATTCAATAACATACTTTATACTCTTTGACGAACAAAGTACTTGAGTATTTTACACACCATAAAATTGTCATTAAGAATACCCTCTACTCCCATTCTTACAACCTTACGTACCTATCTGCATAGGGAGAATTACAAAATTGTTTTTTTTCTTTCAAATTATTTATCAACAATATTTATGAGTCAACTACAAGTCTAATCTTCTTTCCCTTTCAGAATTCTCGTCACCCGTACCGTAAATCTCCCAAAAATTTTTTGTCCAGATTGACTAATGTCGTGTACGTCTGTATGTAAAGTGACATGGACATTTGTGCCAAACTTCGTATAAAACCGAAAGGACAAGCTAGGGTAAAGTTGTCACTTGTACGGTACATTGGTCTTGAAAGAGGGAAGGGAGGGAGAGAAACATGATGACGATTCAAAGTCTACACACATAAAATTCGTAATGGCCTCAACATTAAGGGAGGAGTATTCAATCACTCACAACAACAGCAGCAACAACAACTAACAACGACTAAATATTACCAAACCAACGAACCGAACGAGGACAATATGAGAAAGAGACTCTAATCAACAACAAAAATCGTCATAATGAGTGTTCCTTCCTTCCGACCACGACTATTGTGTGTGTTTGTGTGTACGACCAAAACTATCATCATCATCACCTTTGATAGCTTTACCATTATATTATGGATCCACATTAGCTATACTTTATTACATCCTAAGTTTGACGACGGGACGAGTAATTACCAGCAGGGACATGGAGAGTGAGGAAACTATCCAACCCACCATCACCTCATTATTGGGCTTATTTGGCACTCAATATCATTCAACTCAGGACAAATACGTACATGATGTACACACAATTCCTTTACGACCCTCCTCTTCCTCGTCTTACTACTTTTCCATGGATCCACAAAGTTTCAAAAGTAAACCCATAGATTCTCATGGATTTTCTTAGGAGAAAGAGGGAGACAATAACAACCGAGGGCTGGAAAGAGAGAAAGATAGTGTTTGTGTGTGTTGGGTGCCCACAGGAGCTTAACTGGGGTAATGGATTCATCCTATAAGTTTAAGTCATGTACAATGTAGATGATCATTAAATGTAGTTCTCTCCCATTTATATTACACTTTGCCCTCTACACTGAATCCAAATTATCAGTGTAGACACATACAGTCTTTAGACAGTGGACCCTCTTCCTCAATAGTTTTCTCTATTCTCATTCTTCGCTAAAGTGTAAAGTGTTGAGGAAGACATACAGAGAGAGAGAGTCTCACCAACTATTTTGTTCTTCCATGTAATGTAGCCTCTCTCTGTAAACACATACATACTCTTTGTGTGTGTCTGAGTATACATTGTATACACTCACAAAGTCATCATAATAATACACACAGAGATATATATAAGTGAGGAGCTAGTACAGGACTCCAACGACGATCGATCCACGAGTCATGTCCAAAAACCAAATCTTCCATGCTGAGCACTACTAGCAATGGTGATGGTACACACACACACAGTGTACAGAGAGTGAGAGTACTCGCTTTGCTTTAATACCATGACCATAACAAAATACGGCACTGGCTGGCCATTAAATGACGCCACAAATAAAAACCAACGCAGTAAAACTCTCGGAAAAACAACAACTTGCCCCTTTCAAAACTGCAACTTATTCATTAAGCATCACCTCTCAGATCATCTCCTCCTCCTCCTTTTTCCGCACAGAGAAAATAAGGCCACCAGGATTACTACTACTACTTACTTACGTCCTACCACTTGCATGCACTCCCTTTGACTTTTTCCTCCTCCTCCTCTCTTCTTCCAACTGTAGTTTTCAATGTGGACTCTCTCCCCCTCTCCACTCTATTCTCGATTACATATAATATTATTACTTTCTGCTCCGTCCTAATGTAATCTACATTAGTGTGCATACAGATAATTCAAAAACTTTGTTTCACCATTAGCATATGAAAATATGAACCGGTTAACTTTTCCTTCTCATTATTTCCATAGTAAGCGAGGATGGGGAGAGAGTGGAAAATCTTAAAACCCATCGCACTTCTCTCTCTCCTATACTGTGGATTGTGTGTGTGTGCAATATGCATGCAGGAAAATATGGTCATTCCCACTTTAGAAGAATTCTTTTTCTCTCTATCTTTATATGTATGTCTCTAACACAGTCAACTAATTGAACTGTATACAAAGTGTATGAGATATACGATAGTTTGATCTACAAACACGACGAGAGGCACTCGGAACGTCGTACGTCCTCAACAATCTCCACACTCCATTCACACACCACACACAAGAGTAATTGAATATCCGCTTTACTAAAAGACAAACTTTTTAGTAACTCGAACCGTACATTCTCAACAGGATGGGAAGATGGTGCGAGAAAGGGACATGGCTGCTTTGTTTATTACGAGTAGATTATGTTATATATACATGCAACGGAAAATCGCTATTGCTTAATATGTCCTCTTTGGATTATTGTACTCATCATCATCGTCGTCGTTCTGAGGAGAAGGACGAGGGTACGTGCTCAAAGGAAGGTAAACAATTCGTCCACACACACACACACTCTCGTACAAATATAGAGACCGACTACAGATACCATGTACCAATACATGGTGTGTATGTATTAACTTGTTCTCCTCCAATGAGCTTTATTTTTGTTTGTTGACTTGATCAATACTCTATAAACACTTATATCTCTCCCCCTTTCCCCCTCTATCTCCTCTCTCTCTCCCTAGTAAAAGTTTAAACATCATGAGACATGAGACGTTCATAGATCAAACAGAACAAACAAGTAATCCAGTGCAAACCACAACTCTCCATACGACAATACAATACACTACACACACCACGTACATAATCCCTCATTTTGTAAATCACCATCACCACCAACCAACCAACCAACAACATCCAACCACCCATCAAATCAAGACAAGGAGGAGTGCACAAGATATTGGAATTCAAAACGGTCAATTTACCTATCCACACACTCTCTATTCCTGTAGTGCATGTATTATATTAATTCTAAAGATACCTACACAAATACAAACCCCAAAAAATATGTCCACACACGTTCTGAATCCTTTGCAAACTTTTTTCCCCCTTTACCCATGAACCTAGTACATGATACAAGAGAAAAATTTAACATGAGTAAAGTAGAACTTTGACTTGTTTAAATTTGTATTAACATTCTGTGTACTCGATCTACTTCAACCACGAAATGTTGAAAAATGGACCAGACCAACCGAGAGTCTAAAAAGATGATGATGGAAGCTATTCACAATTTTTGATTGCATGAAAACCAAGAGCATTGAAAAAATAATCATGAGAGAAAAAAAATAATATTTCTTGACTTGTCATTTCTCACTGACTCCCTAACAAATACGAATACTGAATTCAAGTATCTGGTTTATGTCAGAATGATTATCACTACATACAGTAATATACATGTTCACCTAAAATCACTTATCCCGGATTAAAACTTCCACATACACACAAATACCCCTTCTCATCCCCTTCAAAAAAAATCACTCCGTGACAATGACACGCATTTTCTGTTGTGTGTGTGTGTGTCTGACGATGAGTGAGATGACTAGTGAGTGAGGGAGCAGTGCAATAATGTAGGATGTCTTTCGTATAACTACAAGTGTCATTTCGTATTTATTACATCTAATAAAATACACCCTACTTTGATGTCCCTGTGTGTATTTATAGCACAACAACAAGTACTTCCACGTCACTCAGCCCCATTATCACAACAACAATAGGGGGACGACGACGAGTGCAACGATTTCTTTTTTACATTAACTTTCCTGCTATACATTATTGTCATTATACATGGAATATAGATGTGTGTGTGTGTTGTTGTTGTGAGTTGTGTGGTTAGTCACGTTACTTCTATTCACTTTTGATGCTTCCTTCTTCACTACAGTGTAACTATTCAAATTCATATGAGCTTAAAGGTAAAATATATATTTGCATGTTCATTTCCCCTATCCCTGTATTTAGTAAAAGTCATTAGGGCCAAACTCTGTTAGGAGTGTAAACCTCAATGATGAGATGAAGGGAAGGAGGAGGCCCATACAAAACATTATTGTCTCCTGAAGCATACATAGCATGTGTGTTGTGTCCTATACCTATTAGTTCTGTCAGTATTTGACTATTACCTGTACTTATTAAGATAGTTAAATAGGTTGAACATTCCGAGCAAGAGAGAGAAAGAGAGAAGGATGAGCATAATAATATACACACAGACACTTTTGTGGTGGTTGATTAAAAGCAATGCTGTGTGTGTGCAATAATAATAATACGAGTGTGTGTATGCGTATGCAGCATTTTTCTCTCTTCCATTCTGCAGCATCAGCTCTCAGCAACACATTTATGAGAGGATTTAGTGTGCGTGTGTGTGTGTGTACACACATAAATTTTTCACTTAACAAGAAAGCCAACCACCTACAATTTGCGTACACTGCAGTTCTTTCCTATCTCAGAATTAACATGTTCAACCATCAACCACGTGTATTTAAACAATGTTTCTTCCTTCCATGTTACTACTACTGCTACTAAGTACTTCTGCTCTTTCTTTGAGGCCATAGTTTGTCTTTGAAAAAAAAGTCGTTCGGTGAGTAAATATCCAAACTTGAGGTAGCCCACGTAATACGTACTGTATGCTCTCCTCGTTTTCTTCTACTCTGAACACATCACATCATCCTTCAAAGTTAACGGAGAAACTGTGCGTAGGCGGATGGAATTCTCTACCTGCACAAGTACACTTTTTTTTCTTTTTGAACATTTCAAGAAACTAAGCATACGTGTACATGTGTGTGTATAAGAGACAGAGAGATAGAGGTAAAAAGACGAAAAGGAAGGATCCTGGGACTCCCAATTTTACAATAGAACTGTAATACTGTACAGTGTACAATTTACACTTGCTGCGTAGTAAGTCGTAACGTGAAATGAAAAAATAACAAAGCTCCTCCGTGTAAGTACTTAATGTTCGTCATACAACCCATTTCATTTTATTAAAGCACACACACCACCACCCCTCCCTCCCTCCGTCCACACACACACACTCAAAGTAAGCAAAAACGCTAGGATGACGCCTGTGTGTGTGTGTGTGTTCCTATAAACTGTCAGGATCGCATCATTATATAATATCCACACCGTACAAATACACTCTACTGTGTTTTATAGGATATCCACCCTTTTCCACTACCACCTTAGACACACATCAAAAGAAATCCCAACGTACACAATTCGTGGTGGGCATTTACACTCCTTCCTCCATGCATACGTAAGTACACTACACCATACGGTACGGTATTAAGAGAACGTCGTACTACACCAAACTACACACACATGATGAGAGATTGGCCGGGAGAGAAAAATAAAACGTCAAAGTTTACATCTCTTCATTTGCACTTTGTTTGCCTTCAGCTCTGTGGAAGAACCCTAGTCTGATTAAGCTCAATTTAATCGTAATGTCCATGTCACTACCCTCTCTCTCTCTTTCTTTCTTTCTTTCTTTCTCGCTCTCTCTCTTTCCCTATCTCCGTTTTTATACCCACAGTGCATAGACTATGCACAAATGTATGTGTTGTTGTTCTGTATAGTTTTTGCGTGTAGAGTAGAAAGGAATCCTTTCAAAGGAAGCTTGCACAAAGTTCATAATATAAAGGAAGTTGTATGTTGCGTGAGTAAACTTTTCTTTCTCTCTCTCTCTCTTGGTCACATATTAATACGTTGTACGTACACAAAAGACCATACAGTTCTGGGAGGAAAATACGCTACCCATAATATGACATTATACCAGGACCCGTCTCCTTCTCACACACGCACACACAAAATCATAACCCACATGGGCAGTCATGGATTTCGAGAGAGAGAGAGAGAGAACACACGTGTTTTGTCTCTCCATGAATGGTAATCTTGTGTAAGAGTGAAATACTCTTGATTGGTACTTGGCACTAAGACTTTGGATTAAAGAGAGAGAGAGAGTAGGATGAAGGAGAAGACCGACCATTCTCTGATTGCTGATTGGAATTGGAATGCTGCAAATTTTGTACAAGAAAGTACAGACATAGTAGCATAACATTAGTACACCTCTATTACCATGATGATGAGCCGTTTAAATTCAGTCATGAGTACCAAACGGATCCACAAGGAGTCTCAAATTATTCATTCATCTCCCACCCTAGTCTTCTCCTTCCTACCCCTTCCCTTCTCCTCAACCTACTAGGGAACTCATGTGCTAAAGTTAACAGAACTTGAGAGCACAACTAAATCATTAGAGAGAGGAGAGGAGAGACATTGACTTACGATGAGTTCCTGTTTTAAACGTCCGTGCACCGTGCACACTCACACACACACACACCTTTCGTATAAACTCAACTAATAATCCTCTGCAGTCATTCTAACAGCCAACCGTGCTATGAATTTTAGATTTTGTCTCATGTACATCCTCTCCTCCTCCTCCTCGTCCTCATGTTGCAAACATTGAATGTCATCTGAACCACCAATGACTCTCAGTACAACGTGTGTGTCTGTGTACTACACACTGTGTAGGTATCTCACTATGCACTCGACTCACCATGTGAGGATAGCTTGTGCTAACAGTGTGTGAGTGGAAACTATTCACCGACTTTACTTGATACGCTCTACAGTAATAATTCACAATTATGAGGGAGGAGAAAAAAACTCTCCGGCTCCTAATCATGAGTTCTCAACTTGTCACAAGTAGAAAGAATCCTCGTTTTTCCTCATCAAAATGTTCTCTTTGGGTGTAGACTTAATTTTTCTTTTACAAAAAAAAATATATACGCAAAGGAAATCCTCGTTTCAATGTGGTTGAATTAAATGTACAATACTTTAAAGTCACAAAAAATTGTTGTATGCCTGTGTACATACTTTTTCACATATTTTATTACTCTAAGAAGGTTTAAAAAAATGTCAGTTTTTCTATCATTCCTGAAGGCAAGCCTTAAGGAATAACTGCTAAGAACTTTGGTTCAATTCGTAGGAATTTTGAACTTTCTCCAAATCAAACAATTTAACATGTTGAATTACTATTGTAATTAAAATCAATTTGAACCTTTTTAATAACATAAACTTTGCAAGAGTGACATTCTTGTCATTCCAGCCGTCATCGCATAAGTCTATATTTTACGAGTCAAGTCGTACTGTAAAATAAAGACGCCGATGAATCATCACTAGTATTAGTAATCTGTTTTGACGAATAAATTTACTGGAATGTTTACAATAATACAAAATGGTCATACAATCATCACTAATGATTATGATGATGATGTTTAGTAAACCTTGAAAAAATACTCAATGAACACGCAATCAATCGATTACTCAAGAAAATATAGCATGGCATACCCTTACTTGTCATGTGTATACACAAGTGAGTAATAAAATTAAGAAATGAGTAGTCTCATTTGAATGTTTAACAGAACAAATGGTTTAAAATTGAAAACAAAAGGCTAAGGACGCTCATTATTTACAAAAGGTTGACTAAATGTCAAAGAGTCTTCCTCATAGCCGGAGAAAAGTTTATTAAAATAATATGAATGATTACGACACGAAAAAGTCGTTAAAGGTGTATTTACAAAATTAAAATTTGCATGTAAAAGTGTGTCCGAATGAGGACAAGCTACAGTTTACAAACACTAGCCTATTCTCTCTCAAAAAACCAAGGTTTTCATGGGGTAAAAAGTAGTACGGAGGGCATAATTTTCAGTGATAATAGAATTTGACAGTACATTAAAATTGTGGAACAATACAACGAAATCAGAATTATTCAACTTGGAAAACCATAGTTGATCTGTCCGTTTGAATGTCCTCTTAGAAACAACAAAAACACACGCACAACTTGGACAGCCTAAAAGAATGAAAGAGTAACTCTTGTGTTGTTCAGTAGTAAAAGTTGTGTACCAAGAGTAAATAAAGACAAACAGCTACCTACCTACATCTCTCCCTACCTTACCTACCTATGAAGACTTTTGATTCAGGAGTAAGTGGGTGTTATAGAACGAGAAAATTAGATTTTGGGAAAATTATGGAGATGGAGTGGTTTAGCTTGATGGAATGATTTCTCTGAATAAAATATTAGAAAAAAACATGGAACAGTCGTTCGAATTGCATTTCATACGCAGACACAGTTCTCACGTCGGTAGTCTGGGGAAAAAGCCCTGCCTACACTCGATCAATGTATTTAGAGAGAGAGAGAGTGTTTTACATCTGTGAAACTTCACATCATCCTAACCTTAAATACAAGACTTGTACTCTATTTCATCCTTTTTCACTTTTCACAGACAGGGAAGGAAGAATATATGAAAACGGAAGTTGGCTCCACTTTCCTGCTTCTAGCAAAAATGAAGCCGAAGGATCAACTGATCGACGTGCAAATACAATTTATGATTATATTAGACACTGAATGTAAATATTATAGGAAGATATATTGTAATTCTGTTGTCAGGCTAGAGTCTGAGAAACAGATAAATTTGTACACAATCACCTCCCTTCTATCCTAAATCCCAACATCATTTTGTTGTAGAACCGGGTGAAAAGTTTAACTTGTCCCTTCCTGTTTTTTTGCATACTGTGTGTATGTGTGGTGCATGATATTATTAATGTATATTTTCGGAAAACAGATGGGGAAAAATTCACAAAAAAAATAATACATTCACCATATTATATTCACAAGAATGATACAAACAGGAAGATGAGCAGGTAGAGAAGACTACTACTGGCTTTGTAGACTTGTGGTACATGAGTTATGAAAGCACTTTTTGGCAATCTATATTATGGAGAGACTCTCTCCGAGAGAGAGAGAGAGAGAGAGAACCAAGTCGTTCGTTGTAGTAAAATTCTTTGACTTGGAGGAACACAAAGCTATATAATATGTACACGTATATCAATGGAAAATACAGAAAACCAGATGGATGAAACAGGTATCAATGGTTTATAATATACTGGTCTGGTGACTATGTAACATATTGTGTGTGTGTCCTATGTAAAGTTCTTGCAACTTTCTATTGACTACTCCAACTCATAGTGTGTGGTACTATACAAGACAGAGTTTGAAATTCCGTCATAATTTAAAATCGGAAGTAATTTATCATAAAGGAGCTGAATGGAAGTTATCTCCGTAGAAAACAGTCTTGTGTATATGGATGATGTGAAGAAGAAGAAGAAGACCTCATCCTCATCTTATCATATAAAGATATCCAAAAGATGAACATGGTTGTGTGGAGAAAGAGAGTGATCGTATTATGGATTTGGGGAGAATGGACTGGAACTCTTCTTCTTTCTCTTTTCACTCTCCTCCTCCACCTTCTGAAGCCTATCTATGAATCTTCCTCCGAACACAGTATCCAGCCAAACAGATATACTACTAGTGTCGGTTTCATTTTCCACGGAAATATTAATGACACTAGCTAAATCGATGATATCATACCCTAAAAGCTTTTTCTCTTCTGTTTTAAATCGTCTCTGTGGAGAACAAGTCCTTTGCATACAATTTGCTCAGCTCGGAGAAAAACTTTTGTCACTTGGGTAATCTTGAGTTATGGTGTCTCAATTTAAAGGGAATAGTCATCTTATTATTAATAACGTACACGGACGAAATGTACTGTACTATGTATGTAGCAGGATCTCTCTCTTTCTTTCTTTTCTAAAAGTTTCACGTCACTAAACAAAATCGCAACTCTCAAGGGGATGGAAAAAATAAAGTTCCTTGCCATTTTACTTGGCATACCTTACAAAAATACAATGCTCGTTTCACACCTCTCCTCTCCACTATTTTTCAGAATTCTAAAACTTTAAAAGAGAGAGAGAGAAACGTACGTTACACAAATACGTTCCTATATGTACATTGTTAACAACATGGTGAGATAAGAAAAGGAGGACATTCTAGCAACGTGTACAAACCATTTTATAATGAATTAATTAAAATTCTTTTTATTCGGCTGGTCCTGTCATTCTAATTTCCATCAGTAAATGTAATCTTTTAAAATTAAATCTTTATGCGACACTCTAGCACTGAACACATTATCTGTACAGTAGTTATTACTCTTGAAGTAAAGAGAGTAGTAGTAAAAAGGAGTAGAAAAAAGTACACAAATCCCTAATCGCTGTTCTATACTATACTTGGTACTTAAGACTAAGATAGTATATGAGGCCGCTGCACTTGATACCTTGTATATATATGAGAGGAGCCTAGTATAAAGTTAAGATTTTTCGTACGTACACAAAAAGTTGGCCCTGTCAGAGTAATTCATTTTTGTACAGAAATTACTTTTGTTCTACTTATTTACTTGTGAAGGGAATAAAAAAAGAAATAGAATAATAACAATGATAAGACTCGAATATTCATGTTGTAGGTTGTAACTGGTGAAAACATGTAAATTTGACAGATTGAATACACATGATACAGAGAAAATAAACTGATTTCAATTGACATCATTATGCAAGGGAAAGTAAATACTTGATATATTTTTAGAAGTCTATGTGATTGCAAAGTACTCAACAAAAATAACTAGACAATTAATTAGTATTATACTTGTAACATTGTTGAAATAGTTGACAAGTAGGAAACAATTTTATGACGATATGTTGTTGTCTCTTCTTCAAAATAAAAACGTTTCCCCCATACAACTTCTTTTCAGATTACAATTGAAAAAAAAATTTTACAGAGTATCATGATGATTAAAATAATTGGAATTTATTTACCTTGCTTTCGCACAGGCATCCTTATCCTGTAATTCTCCGGGAACTTCGTGACGACGGCTTTATATATGTCAACTGCCAATTTGAACACACAAAACCGTTCTTCAAACGGCTATATTTTCTTGAACATTAATTTTTAAAAACTAAAGTGTCACAAACACACAACAACAACAATGAGTGTATGAGATACAATCTTGACAATCCTGAACGACACAACTGTAGTGAAGAAAAATGTGTAGAATTTGATATTATGATTATTGTATCAAGTCAGTAGAGTTTAAATTGTTAAATATCCTACTTAGTATCTCGTCTCAATCTGTTTCGTCTTTCCATGAAATCCCTGAAACAAATAACTGAAAAAATATACAAAAATTTTTTGAAATGTACTCAAGTCACAAGATTGTATCACTTTTTCGAATATTTATAAATTTTAATTTGACGAACCACTTGCTTCAGTCCTGCCCAAATTCTGACTGTGTGCATTGAAAGCTGCCTGGCCACCTAATGACAAATCCCTGATCTTAGTGGGAGAGCTTTGAAATTCTGGCTCGATGTTTCTTTCCCTTTCTGTTTTCTATGTAGAAAGGATCAGGGTACCGGTCAGATTTTCAGGTCACGTTGTCTCTAGAACAAAATAATTTTGACCTTTCACAGCGTAGCCCTTCCTATACATAATTCTTTTTTAAAAAAAGACTGTTGTTGTTTAGAGGAGTGTGGACTTAGTTCTAATGTCCTTAATATTTTTGTGATTCCCAATTTTTTGAACAAGATTCTAAAATGTCAGTACCAACAACAAATAAAGTTGACACCCAGCCTGGGCCACCCAAACAAGTTGTAGGAGGCACAGTTACAACAGCACAGCCAAAACATCATATATTCGTTCATGGTGCAAACACAAATAGTAGTAAAAGTATCGTCGA
>WJFB01001800.1:0-25922 GCA_009870185.1 Pygmarrhopalites habei
ATTTTTTGTTCCTTGTGACCTCAGGTCGCTGCCCCAGTCGCCTACGCTCAACCTTTGGCTTATGCCGCCCCAGCCGTCGCCAAGGTCCATGCTGCCCCAGCTTTGGCTTACCATGGAGCTTCCGTAAGTCTCCTCTTCAATTAAAACTTCTTACCTTATTAATAGTAATTTGAACCATTTCATCATTTCATTCTTTCATTAATTTAGCTCGCCGCTGCCCACTACGCTGCCGCCCCAGTCGCTTTCCACCACTAAATACTTAATCTAAATACACCATGATGGAATCCTGAACTTTCAACAAAAGTATTATTTAAAAAATCGTTGTCTTCCATCAATCCACCTCCTCCCCCTTCCTCCAAATGATCAACGATCCCCTTTTTTCTTTCTCTGTCAAAACATTGATGCTCAATTTTTTCCTCTTCTTCTTCTTCTCCTCTTCTTTCTTTTTGTACTGTACTGAATTGTACTCTTTTTTATATGGACTGTGAAATTGTCATCGTCTCAACCATAAAATATTTGGTTGCCGACATGACGACCCTTTGTTTAATCGTCATTTCTTTTGTGCCTCAAATTACCGTGTGCTCACTCGAATTATGATATTTATGAAACTTTTGTCTTCATTTTTTTTGATGAGCTTTCCTCTTCTCTACTCCGACAAGAATGAATTCTGCATTAAAAAAAGGATGAAATTTCTGTAAAAAAAAACATCGGCGCTGACACTTCCGTACTTTCATAATTTTTACACCTCATTTTCATTTTTAATGCCTCCGTTTTGCATGCCTCCGCACCTAAAATCCATAATAATTACAGCACAACAATTAAAATCCACACACACACCTTCTGTTACACACACAAATTTAATTAAGTGCAATCAAAAAAGAAGAAAGAGTTTACTTTCGTCTTTTCAAAGTTCTTTGGCGTGTGTGTGATTATTCTAATCTTTTGTGACTCTCTTTCACAATAAAAGACAATCATTTATCGATTATTAGAGCCAACGGCAAAAGGCGAACCGTTTCATTCCATGTCGTACGATGTACAACATGTACATTACATTACATACAATTGTGCCCAACACTTTTAAAAAGTTTGTTATGCAACACACACACACAACCCTCCACTCTCTGTTCTCTAACAGAGTTAAATGCAAAGTGTGATTTTTGTTTGGCAAAAAGTTAACTAACTCTCCCAATCAAACTACTACTACATGCATATTTCGATGATGATGAAGGAGGAGTATTTTTCTTGATCATGATATCGACACATTGGACGAGAGAGAGAGAGAGAGAGAGCATGAGAGACGAGTGTTTGCGAAACTGTGCTGTGTTAATTGACTTTGACTACACATTCTCTGTTTTTTGATACACTTTACACTCTGACTGACTTTTGGTGTTTCGCTTCGTTCGTGGAGGGAAGTTGAATTGTCAAAAGAAGATTGGACATGCCATCAACATCGATTAGAAACGATGAGGACAGCATTGCAGGGTGTGTGTCATACTGTCATTGAATTTTTGTTGAAAGATTAGGCTATTTTTTCTTCAAAATTTTTGAACTTATCACACACACACAATTTGATGATCAGTGAATGACTGACTGACTGACTTGAGTCAAGTCACTTGACTGTACATTTTACGATAATTAAAGATGAATTAAATCCCAAAGATTGCAATTATTTTCCCTTCTTTTTCCTCCACACCATCATCACTCTCTTTTCAATCACGAGAGTCATCAGTCATGTCGCGTGTGTGTGTCCATCCCATGTCTACTTTTACTCTTACTATGTATTGACAATGCTGTTAATTTTTTTTGCAATTTTTTTTTGCTGACGTTCAAAACCGAACATTGTAATCTGGTCGTTGTTTGTGGTAGGGCGAATATTTAAACCAGATAAATGTTCCTAATTAATCCACCTTCAAAAATAAAATCCCTTTTTAAATATTGAGTGTTACAGGAGAGAGAATTGATCACAGATTATGTAATCACAGGTGTACCACACACACGTTGCATTGTATACGTGTGTTGTGTATTCATTAACCAATATTCTTGGGCTTGACCATCAACAACATGAAGCTCACCTATTTTCTCCCATGTGTGTGTCCATCCATCACAGGGAGATGAGAGAGAGAGACACACACACACAATGGAATGGCATGGGATGCCATTGGAAATAAATCCCTGAAAAGCTCATCTGTTCAATTTTGTAATCATTATGTCAATAACTACACACACACACACACACGGGATTTTAAAGGTTCAAGGTCATCCTTCAGCACAACGTGTGTCAGTGTGTGTGTGTGACTGTAGTATTATCATCAAGTTTGTTTTACAAAAATGATACAAAGGAGTAGAAATTCCATGTCTATCTCTCTCTCTCTCTTCCTCACCTTTGTGACTTTAATGGAGAGAGAAAAACATCCAGACACACACACAATCGCAGGGGAACAAAGGTCAGTAGTCGAAAGGGCAATTAAATGCAGTGGAGAGAAATAGACATAACGTCGGGGGAAGGAGAGAGAAGCAGGAAGGATTATTTGTACACGATGCACAATTTAAATTGTACCACATCATTAAAAAGTACTCGGTTGAACATTGTACGTTTGCACAACATGTAAAATTGTATTTAACGTTGCAAGTCCAAGTCCAACAGTCCAACTTTAGGGAAAAAATTCAGGTGAACCAACATTTCTGCATGATTGCAATTACAGATATACAACGATGAGAATTAATTACAATTTATTCTGAAACGTATGCTCACGTCTGCCAGTTTTTCCGTATCGGTCGTAATAATTGTGTACATTTTGTAAATCATTTAGTATACGTAGTTGGGACTGAAATTTCAGATGCAACACTTTCCGATCATCATTAAAATTTATTATTCAAATTGTGACGTACAACTAATAATTATGAAGTGTAAAAATAAAAATTTGTTTTGAATGAAACGAGGAAAACAATTTTACATTCATATTTTGTCCTTTATTATTAGGATCAATGGAATGAAAAAGCTTTGGGGGAATTGACAATAGTACAAATTAAATGTACTACATTTAACTGTACTACAAGCAGATTAGATTATTAGAGTCAAAGGTTTAGCCCAAAAATCGTTTGGGAAATTGTCAACAACCAAATAACGAAACGAAAAAGAAGAGAAGAGACAGGAAAATTAGGAGGAAGAAACTTCAATTCTACGTTCTGCGTACACGATTTATGACAATTTTAATAGTCAACAATAAATTTATTAAAATATGTACACATGATGAAGGAGGATTTGTTTTTCAACAATCCATTAATTCCCTCTGTACAAAATGTAGATAATGTAAAATGTGTGTCGTTGTCGTTGCAGCTGTGTGTGACTCAATCCAATTATCCTCACACCTGCCCCTTCCATTCGAGTGCATTAAACTGCCATACATAAATACTTTTCCCTATTTAACTCCTTTTATGTAAAAGACCCTTAATTGAACCAGGGAAATGAGGAGTCATTGTTGTTGTTTCCCCTCAAATGAAGAAGAATCAGAACAAAGACAAATTAGCTTTGTCAACAAGAGCTTAGTGTCAAAGGTCATCTTTCCCCTATCACCATCCGCTATTACCTACATAATCTGAACGAAGCGTGCACACACACACACAGTTACACTATATATATATTGTAAAACTAATAGTTTTAAACTATATATTGTATATAAAAGTTGGAGGTACAACTAAAATAACTAAATAAACAGTGGGACCAGACCAGAAACACAAGAAGGACAAGACAAAATACACACTCTCTCTCCCTCCCCCTCTCTCTCTCTCACACACACACAAGCCTCTCTTTATCATCAACATTTTATCTCTCTCCGTGTACACAAATTATATACCAATAAGTATTAACACACAAAATGAACAACTCTGACTTTTTGTGTAGAAAAAAAGTGCAGTACATACTCTCTCTTACACACACACACATTATCTATGTAGAGAGAGGATGATAAAATAAATCATGTCCAGGTCCAAGTCCACATTTTGAATGAGTTGTAGACTCACTCGTTACACTCTGGATAGTGTGTAGTAAACCCTGAGCAACCTTGTACTTTGCTATTATCACAACAAGTGACGACGACCATTTTTTTCAAGTGATTGACGATTCAACGGCGTACACTACATATTTTGGATGTGCAGAGAGAGAGAGAGAGAGAGAGATGTGTGTGTGTGTGTGTGTGTGTGTGTGTGTGTGTGTATTAAACGGAGGGGAGAGAAAAACAACTTAAACTTTACACCGTCCACCACAATCCATATAATGCTGAATTATACTAGCTGGGAGTTCAATATTTGATTTGGTGATGATGGGACTAAAGCACTTTCTCAATTCCCCCTTCTCTCTCTCCATGTGTGCCTGTGTGTGTGTAAAGTAATATTGGACTCTGACTCTGTGTCTGTATTATTGGAACTTGGGCAGAAAGAGACGAGAGGGAGAGAAAGAGAAAGAAATTTTGGAATTAAAAAATTTAATCAAAACTTGGAGAGTAACGTAACGGGAAGTGGGAGAGTGTGTGTCTGTGTGTGTGTCTCTCTCTCTCTCGTGGGATCTTCGTTGAGAAAATGTGAGAAAAAAAAATTGAGATTAAATTCGATATTATTTATTATCAACATCGACCCTCACGGACAGTCTAGTTCATCATTGGTATTTAGTGAGACCACAACTACTCTCTGCTCCTCCTCCTACAGACACACACGCATGCAGAGAGAGAGTTAAAAAAATAGTTTTGAAGAAAAAGGTTCATTAGAAGGGGAAGAGAGAGAAACTGTTATCTGAAATAAACACTGATTCTCCAATACAAACTTTATACAAAGTTCTCTCGTTTCCCCATTCCATCTCTCTTCACTCAAGAGGACAGTTTTCTGTACAGTGGATTAGTGCTGGAAAGACAGTTTGTTAATTGTGAACACATTTAACTCAAGAAAAAAAGTGTTGAGATAAACGCCACTTAATTATTTTCAATCCTTTTTCTGGTGTGCTGTGTACTTCGTGCCTACGGAAATGGTCCGGTGTTGAATGAGCGGCGTCGAACTAAACTGAATAATTCCAATTGGGATATTTATTTTTTAAAATAATTAAAATTGTTCAAATAATTATGGAGACTCTCAAGTTTGCCCTTCAAAGGGTGTTACCCTCAAAGTCATCTTCGACAGCAGCGGCTGTGTCAACTTCCGGTGGTGGAGGTGGAGGAACACTTCCGGACAGAGGTAGAAGATCACCTTCTTCTGGTTCCAATTCTTCTTCTTCGTCTTCATCCCCATCCCCCACAAATAATTTGAATAATAATAATATCCTGAATAAAAGGAATTATCCATTCCCCTCACCAAAACACAAGCCAGAGTCAAAGATGGCTAAAATTTCGGAGTTGAGTTTCAGACCACTCGTCCAAAAAGTATTTGTTGACTCGGAGATCATGAAACTGAAAGTGAATCATGGTTCTTTGCCAGGTAAAATTACAAGACAATTAAGAAGAATGAATTTAATACATTGATTTTGTTTGGTGACATTTTTTTTAAAAAAAAATTCTTGGATTCTTAGGTGATAATTTTACATCCATGATTTATGCTGTCGAAGCTTTCCTCAAAAATCCTGGGGTCATCAATAATAATAATAATCAGAATTACTCTCAAAGTTCGTCTCAAAATAATGAGAATGAGAAGGACGGAGGAGACTGTGACTGTCGGGGGGATGAACCCATCGAACGGTTACATTTAGTCATGAAATGTGAGTCCAAAAATTTAATTTAAGGACGAAATACTTTGTACTAATTTAAGTGGGCAGTAAAAGAAAAGAAAATTGAATTTTGACTACAGGTTTTCCAAACCATCCAGCTAGACAAGATTTTTTTAGGTACTGAATAATAATAATAATAAAAATGGATATTTTTGATGATAAAAAATTAAAATCAATTGGAAAAACAATTTAGAATAATTTTTTGCCATGTATTTTCCAGAAAAATAGACATTTTCCGCAAAGAGTTGGACATGTACCGAATCGTCCTTCCGGAATTACTCCGATTCCAGAGAGAACAATTGACTCGGTCAAACGGAGAGAGTGAAGAGTCCAAAAGTAATTTACTCCTGTCTGCTTTCCCCCGATTTTACGGTGGAGCTTATGGAGATGATTATGATCGTGAGTGGAAAAATTCTGAGTCATTAATAATACTTTTGAAATTTTCTTGAAATTATAAATATGACTTGGTGTGGACAGGATATTGGGAAAACTTTAATGGGTCACTAGTGGCACATGGAAATTTTATCCTGATGGAAGGTACATTTTTTTACTTTCTCTTACTTTCTTTCCTCCAGCTCTTCTACTGATTAATGTTCTCGATAGCAATTAACTTTTGAACTCTCATAATTATTTATTGATTGTGTCACATTGTGAGTATTGTCATTTAGTGACGTGTCAAAATTGAATGGTGTAAAGTTCGTTACTCAGACAGTGAGTGGCCACGTGTGTGCAAAAATATTAGTCATCCAAACATATTTTAATTAAATGCGACTCATTTTTCTCTGCGTTTCTTCTGTTCTCCAGTAAGGAATAATGAAATAGTAATTAAAATTTATGGTAAAAAATTAATGTTTTAATTTTTCAGACGTGAGGAAAACCCAAGGGCACAAAATGTTGAGTAAATATTTGGGTTTGGACTTACCACACTGTAAATTAGTCGTGTCAGAATTGGCTAAACTTCATGCCCTGTCAATGGCCTACATCAAAGTCAAGTTGAACAATAAATCCAGTTTGTCGGACCATTTCGACTGTTTAAAAGAAACAATTGGTAAGTTCATATTTTGATTGATCTGAAATTCATTCCTTTTGACCTACAAAGTTCAAAATGTAAGCAAACGAAACAGACAGACTAGTTGCTGTTTACTTCAGTTGGAATTTTGAAGCCGTAGTTGACGTGAACGGCGTCGAAGTTCAACATTTTAAAATAGAGAAGTTAATTGCAGAAATGTCAGACTTGGACGCCGTTCATGTGAAGACATGACCTAAGAATTCCAACTACAATAAATAGTACGCCTTTTGTTGTGATTTTGCTTATCTTCTGACCTCTGTAGGTCAAAGGCATATACCTTGTTGGTCATGTCCTTGATTAAATTTGTTAATTTAAATGCTCAATTCAAAATTTTTGTAAATTATAGTTACACCCCAAACTGAAGAAGTGGC
Source organism: Pygmarrhopalites habei (assembly GCA_009870185.1). Taxonomy (NCBI): domain Eukaryota; kingdom Metazoa; phylum Arthropoda; class Collembola; order Symphypleona; family Arrhopalitidae; genus Pygmarrhopalites; species Pygmarrhopalites habei. The sequence continues at coordinate 7,187 of WJFB01001800.1, forward strand.
TTCAGCCCTTTTCAATGCAAGTTTTGGAACATCTTGCCAAATAATCGAACAAGGTAAATATTTGCGAAAATGTTAATTTTTAAACACAATTCAGTGCTAATTAATAATTTTTTTTAGAAACTGGCGAAGAATCGGTGTGCACCCAGAAAATGCGCCGTTTTGGAAATCGGTAAGTATAAATGTTATATTTTACTTTCAAAACCATTCAGTAATTCACAATAATACATTTAATTTTTTCATTTAAAAGGGTCCATTGGATTTTTGGGCACATCCTGGCAGGTCACGGAGACTCTATGAGTTTGTACGAGATGTTGAATGTGAAACCCAATTTTTCTGACCTTCACGATCAGAATAAAGAACAAAAGAGGGACAATTGGTTCGTTTTGACTTATGGGGACGCTCAAATCTCAAATCTTTTGTTCAAGTATGATCCAGTCTCGAATGAACCCATATCCGTCAAAATGGTTGACCTTCAAATTGCAAGAGAGAACAGTCTTACGATTGACCTGGTCAATTTTGTGTACTTGAGTACTACTCAAGCTTTCCGTCGGGAGAATTTGGACAAAATCCTACAGACTTACTACGATTCTTTCATCTCAGCCTGTGGACAACTTGGAGTGGAACCTTATGAGGATTTTACAATGGCTAATCTTGTAGCCAAATTTCATCGGGCAAAAATTTGGGGATTCATTAATTGTCTCTTTGTCCTACCTGTCATCTTGGCGGATGCTAATGAGGAACACAAGACTGTCGACGTAATTTTCAATACTTTTACATATTGTTAAACTTCGACGACGATTGCCATGATTTACAACAAAAAAGAAATTTTCCGACAATTGTTTACAAAAAACATTCTAAATCTACAACCGGCCTTGAAGTTCAACAATAACGTTAGGATTCAATGTGACCTAATTTTGACCTCTCTCCATGTCAAGGCAGGCGAGAATGGTCAACTAGTCCAGTTGAACCATATAAAAAAAGTTTAAAAAATTGTGATTACAAAAATTATTATTATTTATTATTATTAGGTGGACAAGGCGGATAATCTGCTGAATGCGTCTCAAATGTTTGACACTCTACTGCAGCAAGGGTCAAAGTCCAATGAAAAATTGTACACGAGGGTTGTCCAGCTAGTTGAAGAGGTAGAGAATTAATTGGTGTAGTATTTAAAATATTTTTTAACTGCACAAATTAACTCTTTTTTTTCCTTTTCTTATTTTCAGATGGTTGAGGAAGGGGTCATTTGAAACCCATTTTTGATGACAATACAATAGCTTAAAAGTCTTCTCTCATCGTGTAAGCTTTTTAAATATTGTCACACTATTATTGTAATATTAATATTCTTATTTTCTTAAATGTTCTCAAAATAATCATTCCTTCTTTTTCAAAATATCAGGTAATTCCTTGTTGCAATTCTCCCCGTTCACCACAAACACGCAAAAGTCATTAACAATTTTAGTGTCGTTTCGAGAGATAATGTAGATTAGAGATAATATATTTAATAATTAAATAATTATTTATTTGAGAAACATTCCATTTTCTTGAAGAAGATTTCTTCATAAATACTACAACCTTTTTGTATTAACGTAGACAATATTCGAATACTAAAAAAATGATATCGTCTAACAATGTAAAATAAATACTATCTTTTTTTGTATTTGTACAAACTAGAAATTACAGTAGACTATTTTAGAAAGAAATTTAAAGTTCTACAATTATCCAAAACATTGTTAACACAAAATCTACCTACTTAAAAATAATTAAAGACTTTTTTTAAAAGAAGTAAAAAACCAAGTAAATTTTTTTTGTGAAAAATATTTCTGACAGTAGAATAATAATTTTTTTATACTAAAATATTTACAATGTTGTTCAACGTAATTCAGTAATTGATTAGAATTTATCTAACAGTCGCATTTGTAAATATCATCATCATAATAATCCAGATGAGTTCATCTCTTTGTCAAATCAAGTCCTCCATAATCCAGAGTAGTAAAGCTGTGACTACTTTCCAAGTTGAGTGATGAGCAAGTTTAAAGTCAAAAATGTCAATCAAAAAAATGATGAGTAAAGAACAAGTGCGTCACTAATTTTCCCATTACCTGACAAACAAGCGGCAGAGTACACTGGCCCATCAGAGTGTCCTAATCAGCCTCAGATTAAACAACCCATTACCCACACCCACACACATAACAATAGTTCAAAAATCTGAAGCACAATTTAAAATCCGGGAAGGGAAAAAAGGCACATGCACTTTGGACCCATGAATGATAAGATCAACACCGGGTGCGTGACGCGTGTGTGTGTGACGGGTCACTTGTCCCTCTGATCAATTGTAATCAATTTTCCACTTCTCGCTCTCTCTCGGTAACTCCCATTCCTACCTACATTTAAATGAGTTATCTTGTATTACGTAATCATCCTGACTCTGAAAAATTAAACGAACTGTCATTCGTACTTGTGCATGCTGAAACACACGACACACACACCGCTTGTGTTGTATTACAGGCACACCTGAGAGATGAGACACACGAATGATGACCAAAATAATGGGTGTATTATTCGTTTGATTATTTATGGAGAAAAGGGAGGAAAAGTTGAGAAAAGGATCTTTATGCATGGTCGTAGACAATCATCATCAAAAGATTCACACACACACACGTTCTTTTGATAGTGATCAAGTCAAGGTCAACATCTAATCAATTTTGACATTGTGTACTAGAGAAGCTGTTGCTTTCTCTTCTTCCCCTTTTGATAGGGAGAGGGAGAAAGGGGGAGAGAGAAAGTAAAGGAAAAGCTTAGAATGACAATTGGACTGTTGCATTGCATGTCCAGGTGAAATAAGGGAGAGAGAACCGAGAAATAGGTAAACCCGTCATCATCATCCATCCTTCTTTCTCCCTCTTTAGAATCCATGGCATTGCGTAAACCAACCAAGCCATTAATCATAATGACGATGGGCTCCATTTGGCATTTTCGGATGTAAACTGGACACACACACCGACAAAGAGAGAGAGAGAGAGAGAGAGAAAATTGGAGCAACTCCCTATCATCATCATCCTCGCTTTCACTCCAGTATGATCTGCACACACAAAAGTGTACACAGAGAGAAGAGAAAGTGTGTGTGTGTGGGATATAACGGGGATTTTGGTAATTGGGGAAGAGTGTGTGTGTCTCACTGTATTTACGGCGCTATCATTCACAATAGTTTGTTCATCTTATATTGCTCGGCATTTAATTACGGTCATTTTGGTACCACTCATGATGATCCTCGATGTAGAATTAGTATTATATAACATGTGTCATGAAATGGAAAAAGATGAAAAATTTTGTAATCAAAATATTATCTTCCGATCATTATAACTTCCAGCGGCGCTGCCATCATGACTACTTTTTCCATCTTATGTTGTTCGCCATTTCATTGTGATTATTTTGAGACCACTCATGATGATCCTCAGTGTAGAATTATGAAAGTATTTATGTGGTACTTAAGAGAAGTGTACGTGGTATGCGACTATGATACAAAGTAACAAAAAATATGACTCTAGATTGTAGCTGGTACCAAAAATACCCAACAATATAAAATACCTGAGCCAATGTAATAAAATGTTATTGTCATAAAAATTTAATAATATTCCACATCGTAGAATAACAATTACTCCAAAGGACCAAAGTATGTATACTGTGATACAAAATAATAATATTTTATTGATGCAATGCAATTGTTTTGATCAAAATACGCATCTTCTTCTTTTCATTTTGCATTTTCATCCGGTATTGTTCTCCAGTTCGGCTGAATCCCATCTTTTCCATGTGTTTAGAAATTTTACTCCACACTTCAAAATTGTGGTACGATGACGATAATGCTGCTTGATACTTTTCAGAATAATACAAAGTCATCAATGCTTCAAGTTCTTTAAATGTAAAATTTTCCTGACGAGTTCTCAAGTTCTTTTCTTGACCTACAAATAAAAAAGAACTGTTTTGATCAAAATAATATTGCATTGCATGGGGTTTTTCTATTGCTCATTCCCCGCTCTTTCGCTTCCATGCCAAAATTTGGATTTGCATGTTTAACGGAGTTAAAATTTTAACTGTGTTCTTAGAACCATGACTCATCCTAATTTAACCTGTTGGCAGTTTACTCAATTTAACCCAGGTATTAAATTAGTCGAGTGCAACACATGTTCTTCTCGCATAATTTGTCTACTTTGTCGACGGGCTGAACATTATGGTCACGACATCCGGGAAACTTTTACGTATGAAGGTAAGACTAATGTAAATTTAAGTACTCATAATGTTTTGATCAAAAAATGAATGAAAATAATGTAAAATTACTCACCAACTATGGTATGTTGTAGATTATGTCAAAAGTATTCAAAATGCTAATAATACTTCGAGTGCTCAGCCTGTAATTGAAAGTAGAGGTTCGTTTTAATAGATATTATGTGTTTTTGAACGGCATTATGATTTTGCACTTTTGTCGAATGCTCTAAATGATGTTCAATTTTTTGATCAAGATGATGAATTTGAAAAAGAAAATTATGACTCTGAAGTGGCAGAAGTATCCGACACTACTAAAAGGAAGAGAAAAAGAAAGAGAACAAGATGATTCTACAATACCAAGATTGAAAATAAAAAGATCAAAATTTCAACAGCCCACAATACATCTCCCTATTGTTCCTATTGTTCTAAGGAACTCACATCTGCCTGGAATGCACGTAGGCATGAAAGGATTCAGTGCAAGTTACGACATAAAGAAACTGATTCAACAACAATTAAATTCAAAGGAATACTCATCAATTGTCCTTACTGTCCTCAAATTTTCAACTATAACATACAGAAACATAAACATATCAAAGAAGCCCACATGAAAGAAGTGAACAAAAAGTCTAAATGATTTTGATCAAAATGCTTCTCCTTCTTCCCAAATCGACCATTCTTCATCGTCATCACAAGATTCAGAGAGTGCCGAAGATCCACAAGATGCTGACTACGTACAGGAGACCAATCCCTCCTCAGACGAAGGTGATGATGACAACAACGATACTTCTTGTGGGAGTACACAAGTTAGCCCGAAGAATTATAATTTTGATCAAAATAATTTAACTGATAAAGAAGATGATGCTGATTCTGACCAAAATCCAAGTAGTAATGAAGATGTAGATGAAGAAAAACGGAGAAGAAACCCAAAGTATGAATGTACTCATTGTAATGGTCTTCTCGTTCCTCTCCTTCGTCGGTCTAAACATATCAGAATACATCATCCACAACTTGTAGTAACAGAAATTAACACCAGGGGAAAGACTTCACCTTTCCAATGTCAAAAATGCAACGGATATTGCAAAACCAAATCCGTCCTCAATGTACATGTACTGAAAACATGTAAAGATTATCCAAATGCTCCAACACGACGCAAAAGAAAATCACCATATAGGTTCAATTGTCCGTTTTGTATTGGCCATCAAATGACAACAAAAAAAACTTTATCATCACATCAAGAGTATGCACAGTGACATGTGGATGGAATATACTTCTGACGAAGACAGTGACACCATAGTCTCCGATGTTGGTGTAAGTAATGTACAAACAAAAGAGGAACGTTACATGAACTAGAAAATTGAAAACATACACTACACTACCAAATTATTTTGTTTCAGACTGACATGGACAATCGTCGATCGTTAGAACTTAATAGTATAAAGGAAATTAAAAATAAGGTACTTGTACATTTTCATTTTAATCCATATTGAGTAGGCACTTAATAACGTTTTGATCAAGATGTTGAAACGATTTGTCTTGTAGTACTCTTTAACGAGTTCCTTTTTATTTTGATCCAGATTGTGTAAGCGCTCAAAGATATTTTGATCAAAGTGTTCAAATCTTCTACTTTAAGTAACTTTGTAATGCAGTGTTTTCCATGATGATCCTAAATAACTACGCGTCTAAATCATTTTTCAACAAAAATGCGATAATGAACCACATACATTTATTTCATTTTCTAACAGATTGAACAAGGTGATTTAGTAAGCCCTCTGCTTGTTCCAGCGCATTGTCCATATTTTTGGCTAAATCAAGACAATGTCGTAGATGTTGATGAAAATGCGAACACTTTGAAATTAAAAAGTAAGTATAATTCATATCTTTATAAATACCGTTACCGTTTCAACTTCCTAACTTAACCTTATTTATCTAGAAAAGACAATGCTGTTCCAAGTGCCATTGAAGGGATTGTCTTATGGAAACATTTTCCAGACCTTACTGGAACCTTTTGATCATATTCAAGAAAGAATGACAGGATCTCTATCAACGAAGTCATTGACCAAAATGTTCCGTTCTCTCAGAGTCAATATCTATAAGAAGGTAAATTTGGAATACAACTACGGACTGTTAACATATATTTGTATATACATATTTTAATGTAACCTAACCTAATGTACCTTTCATTATTTTGATCAAAAGAACCGGAGCTACGACTACAGTAATCCGAAGTTTTTATTTGTTGCTGACAAGAACATTGCGGAGAATTTAAAAATGCAAATAGTCGGACGAACAAGAACTAGTAATATGAGAGGTCGCGTTGCTGAAGCATATCTCCTTACTTTTACAGAGAAAGCTTTTTCTGTTTTCTGCAACATTTTGAAGAACAACAACTTCCTGTTTCGAAAAAATTTCGAAAAAAAAAATTATAATATACTCATAAAACGGTAAACAGGGTTTTTTTTTAAATGTACGATATTGTTGTAAACACTTGAAGTAAAAAAATAGTTATCCTTTCTCCACCGCCGTTTTACAAGTATATAACTTTGAGTTTGTTATTGTTGTTGTTTATAAGAATTAAAATCACTTTCTCGGTAGATTAAAAAATGTGAAACAATAATTGGTTCATATTAATAATTCCGGTGTCTACATGCCATGGAGAAAGGGAGAAGGACTTTCTCCTTCCTGTCTCTCTCTCTCTCTCTGTTCTGCGTGTGCAATTCTATTGTAAAATCTTAAGAGGTCTAGTTTCCGTATTGTAACCCAGAGAAAAGTGACATGGATAGAGGAAGAAGAGTTAAAACAATTTCTCTGGATTAAGGTAGGGAACTAGTCATGGATAGGTTGGACCCCCTCTCATCCTAGTTTTATCCTTTTTATACTCCTCTCTCTCTTCCTCCTCTTCATCTTTACATCTTGTTCCTCCTGCTCTTAGTCTAGTGAACCTGCTTCCTCTTCTGGTACCTTAAGCTCTTCACGTCCATCTACTACCACTTGATGGCCTAATGTTAATAAATGGCTATTGCCACGGAATGCTGTACCGAACACCGAACCCATTATACGATTGTGTGTGTCAGAGAGAGAGAGAGAGAGTATACAAATACAGTACAAAAGGAGGGCCTCATGGACACAAATCCAAAGAGAGAGTGAGAGTTCGTGTTCGAGTAGTAGAGCAAGTTGAAGAGAGCGAGAGTGAAAGTACATAGAAGAGTATAATACAGAGAGAGAGGGAAGAGAGGAGAAGGACAGTATACACAAGGTTAGGTATAGTTTTGATAGTGTGGGAAAAATCGGGTAGTAGTTCGGGTTTCCATGGTTTCCAAACTCCGCCATTTCCTGGCTCTCTCTTTCACTCTCTCTCACTCTCTCTCTCTCACTGACTCCCGTCCTCTCTCATCTCTTCTTCCCAGTTCCCTTTATATTTGCTGTCTGGGTTTGGTCTCTCCTACAAAGAAGAGGGAGAGGGAGAAGGAATCCTCCGACCGAACCCAAGTAGTAGCAGCAGCAGCAGAGGACGGGCATTAGCCGGAGAAATAGCAGAGGATGAAGAGGAGGAGACGGAGCCTGTGAGCGCAGAAAGAGAAATTTTCATGTGCACATCTTCTCTCTCTCCCCCTCTCTCTCTCTCTACACTCGCCCACGTGAGAATCCAAAGGCAAATCCAATACGTGCATAGAGAGGGAGGGAGAGAGCGGGTAGTATGCAGTGTATATACCCGGATCGTCGTCAATGTCGTTGATGCTGGAGAGAGAGAGAGAACACTCCCGGTTCTCCATTGAACCAGAGTTTTGCCATAGCATAGCTGGTGGAGCCCCTCGTACACACACACACACACACTCATCGTACAGGCACACGCTAGGAAGGGAGAGCGGGCGATTTTTATGGCGGGGCGGAAAGTCGCGGCGGTGGCGAATGCGAATTCCCTATATAATATCGACATGGAAGGACATGAAAATGAGATGGAAGAGAGAGAAGAAGAATTTTGTTGGCCTACGTTTCTCTCTCTCGCTTTCTCTCTCTCTCACTCTCTAGTGTGTGTGTGTAGGAACATCCATACAGTACACACTATACTACTACTAACTTGTTCTTTTACTGGTAGTGGCCCCTTCTCTTTTTCTTGCTCCTCTTTCTCTCTCTCTCTCTCTCTTTCTCAGTTGTAGTAGTTTTGTAGTCATCGTAATTCGTGTGTATGGGTGTGTGTGTGTGTGTCTGGTTGGAGTATACACCACATACATACACAGGGATATAAGTACAGAGATGTGTGTGTTCCTTTCCTCTTTAAAATGAACGCAGGTCTTCTTTTTTCCTCGGACACGACACAACCACCACACTACGGCTGCTTTTCCTTTAACTTTCACTGTGGTGGTACTTTTACCCGGATTCGGATTCCATATATATATCTCTCTCACATTCTCCCTCTCCTCCTCGCTTTTTCGAGTCGTTGTGAGTGTGAGAGGGAGTGAGTGTGTGGGGTACTACACACACGGTCCTCTCCCCTATCTGCAAACATTAAAGGAGGTGCATATTATTATTATATGTGATACAAGAAGAGAGAGAAAGGACTGGAGAGAGAAAATCGGAGAATACTACTCACTCTACTGACAAAATATATACGATAAAAAGGAGAGAGGAGAGAGAATCGGGAGGAGGAGTATTATTATTATTCACACACACACACACAAAAAGAAGGAAAAAAACTCACAAAAAATACTCAAATTGCAAGTCTTCAATTGTTTTTCTCTCTCGTCTTCGTGGAGTGTGTGTGTGTGAGTGTGTTTGGTGTGACCCTTGATTTTCTCAGTTTTCCAGTGTTTGTGAGTCTCTCTCTCAAATTCATTCGTGTGAACCTTGGAGCACAAACACGTATAAGTTCATTCTTGTTCTACATCCGTCAATTGTTAATTGTTGTTGTTGTGTCTGTGTGGCCTAACTCGCCAGGAAAGGAAAGAGAAAGTCAGTTTTGGATATGTTTCTCCTTCCGAAAAAAAATAAAATCAACGAACTCCACAAATTAATCTGAAAACCATACAATAATAATAATAAAAAAAACAAGAGTGAATATTTTTTAGTCAAGTTTCAATCCTCAGAAATTCCGGAAAAAAGTTTTTTTCATTTATTGTGCTTCATTTGAAAGTTTTCACTGAAGAAAAAAATAAGGAGAAAGCAAAGAGAGAAAGTGTGTCGTTCAAAGTGGTGGGTTCATTGTTGTCAAATTTTTTGCAAATGGAACAGTATTACGAGATTCAGTATTGAGAATACAGAGTATTCAATCAATACTCACTAAAAACGAAGACAAGAGAGATTAAAATGTGAAAACCCACCACCAAACACCATTTAATATTTAAAGTGTGACAAAAAAAGAAGCGATTTGCCAAAAAAAAATTTTATTTTTTCTTCTTCCTTCAAAAGGTCAACTATACTACTTTGGATACCTTTTTCTAAGATAATATTATTAATTATCGTCTGTCATACTACCGCAACATTATCTAGTCTAAAAGAAAATACTCAAATTCTACTCTCCAAAATTTTTCGGAAAAAAGTGTGTGTCCACCAAGTACCTCATCGATCATCATGTGAAAATTTGGTTGTAACAATTACTAAAATAATATGTAATCCATATTTTACTACGGATAATCATGGAAAACTCAAAATACTCGTCAATTCTCGGCACCACCATTTGATATTTCATCAAAAAAATATATTTCAACGGATTGTGCCAACATTGTTCAACACAGCCAAATAATAATAATACTTAATAATAATTTTTTGAAAGTCAATTAATTGTATTTCTACTCAAAGGAGAGTAAAAGAAGAAGAAACAACATCAAAAATGTGAACTCGACATTTTGAAGATCATCATCAACAAAACATCCTACTTCAAGTAATTTTACAATGTGGATGAAGGAGGAGGATTAATAATTTTGTGTGGGTCGAGCCGATTGTGTACATAAGGGAACAAGAAGAGGAAAAAAAAGGTGAATTAATATTATTCAAATCAATACAAGTATTACCTAAATATTTGTTTTAATTCTGTTTTTGTCATCATCATCAAATATTGTATAGGAAAATGAGAGGGTTGGTTGACTACATCGAAGAAAACGAGAGAGAGAAAAGGGGGAACTGAACGGAAACGGAAGGTGTTGAGTTGCTGTGTGTGTGTTTTGTTTGTTGATATAATAATAATACATAATACTGAAGAGAAAGGTATTGACAAAACAAGTGACGGCTGTCCCTAATAGAAATAACATAATAACATGACATAACGCAATCGGATGAGGGCGGAGAGTGAGAGTGATATTTTTGTCCAGAGAATTTAAGTGAGTAGGAGTAGTAAAACTAACGATACTGGACATTCATATAAAATATATAGAAGAGTGATCGTACATACCCCAAACGTGTGTACTACTTGGGTAACTCACATGCTTTCAAAAAAGAAAATCCTGATGAGTGAGTGAGTGTGTGATACACCTAAGTAACTGAGTTACCTTACTAAGTACATAGTATTACTTTAGTAGCAGCTGTTATTTGTACATTATAGTATTATTATGATGGTAGATCGTCTTAAAAACTTTGTCATCAGTCCTGGTAGTTACTTAGTTGTTGTTCTTGTTTGTTATTGGAGGGAGGGAAGAGAAAGAGTATTATAGCGGTTTATTAAGTTAAAGTATTATCAAGTAGTTGTAAAGTTGTTGGATGATTGCATAAATATACAGGTAATTATTAATTATATTATACAACAACAACAACATCAACACGGGGTAAGGGGGGAAGTAAGTATATAGGTAAGGTTGTTTCTCCTAATGAATTCCAAGAATCACATACACACACACACACTCACTCTCTCTCACACTCTCCTCTCAAGAAAAGAGTCTTAGTCTGAAGATAACGTGGTTGGTGTGTTATGGAAGAAGAAGAACAAAAAGAAGAAGAATAAAGAAAGAGAAAAAAGAGGAAAAAACTCTCCCGTGTACCCCAACTCTTACTACTACCTCCCCGAAAAAAAAGTACATATATACAACAACAACAACAAGAGACCAGAAAGAGAGAGAAGAAAAAGAGCCCGTGCTCGGTGGATTCAACGTGTGATTGCCTGTATGGACATGTGTATATATATGGAATGGATATTGCAACATGTCTATGTGTGTGTATTAGAGAATGAGTGAGAGACCTACTGCTGCAATGCTATTTGCTCCAAAAGAGCGTATAGCGTAAGCGTGTACTGAAACCTTCATCGATCCACCTATATACAACCTCGAGTTCGAACAGAGTAAGAGAGAGAGAGAGAGAGAAGTGAGAGAAAAAAATGTGTATAAAAGGGAAGAAGAAATAGCTAAGGGTCAGCCAAACTAAGGAGACGAGTGTCCATCAGGTCAAAGTCCTTCAGAGCAGTCGTCAAATTAACAAACTCTACTATGTACCAAGTTCTACCACCACCACATCGGAAATTGGATTGATACAAATTTCTGTACCAAAGTTCAAGATATTATCCAGTCGTGTAGTTTATTCAAAAAATTAAATATGTACCCCAATCACTTATCATCATCGGATGATTATGTCATATGACAATGTGTTATTATGATGGGTTGATGATGAGGAGTGAAAGATTTGATGACATAATTAGGATTTAGCAAGTAGGGAGAAGCAACAAGAAGCAAGATGATACTCTCTCTCCTCTTCCTTTCTTTACTTTTCTACTCTTCTCTGTATCTCTCTATTAAACGGAGTCTATTTGACACCCTGGTTCATCACTCTTTAAATAAATAAATATTAATTGTGAAACATTAAGGTTTCCTATATAGGGAGAGAGTGAGAGTGCGTAAGGGAAAAGTGTTTGGTGATGATGATGATACTTTGTGAGAGAGTTTGGAAGACTACAGTACTAGCTTTTCATTTAATGAGAGTAAAAAATTAAAAGAAATGATAATGTTATATTTTGATTACAGGTCACAAGAAGGAAGAACAAGGAGAAACTCGAGTAGCTACTTTTGGATTTGACTGGGAGGAGACGAAGAGGAAAAAACCGAGAGGGATATATATAATGATGGTGTGGTCGTTCCATCGTCCTTGTAGTGTTTCTTCAAAAGAAAGACGACAGTGGGGTTGAGAATTGGGGAAAATATTATACAGTAGACTCCATCACTGAAAACATACATCGAGAAAGGAGGTGGTGGTGGAAGACGACTTGAGTAATTATTAAAAACCCGTTTCAAGAATAACCCTTTACCCTCTCTGTCTCTCGCTCTCGGATCTCCGTCTTTTCTCGGAGACGTTTGGTGGGTAGTGAATGAAAGACTGTCCTTTCCTCTTCCAGAAGACGACAGTTTAACCCTTCATGGAGAGTAAATTAAGTTGTAATTGTGGTCCGTTGAGTCGGAAACCATATCGCAAGTACGTTTTCAATCATTAATAATTTAAAAGTTGAAGAGAATAGAATAGTTTTACATCTATCTTTGTCTGTCTCTGTCTTTCTCTATTTGGTCTCGGGATGTTCCTTGGTTTGGGGGAAATATAGGGTGTGAATGACTGTCCTCTCTTGTTGTCCTCTCCTCAAGAAGACGACAGTTTGTCCTCATGGGGAATAAATTAAGTTGTAATTGTGGTCCGTTGAGTCGGAAACCATATCGCAAGTACGTTTCTAATACTTACAATAATACATTTATTATAATCCCCTTTCATTACCTTTTTCAACCATCATTTCATGAATTAATTGAACTAGAAGAAGAGGAAAGAGAGTTGAACAAAGTTCGTTAACTAATTCTTTGACGTCGAAGATTTTTCAAAAATGAAGGATATTAGTTCAAACCTCTTTCTCTATCCTTGTCCCTTTTTTAAAAAAAATTACTGATGAATTAATGATGACCCAATTTTTTTTCGTTTTCAGTTATGAGGATACGCCATGGAGGTAAAAGACTTATATTTTGTCAATTTATATTCATTTACCTGATTTTAAGATGTACCAACTAATCAAGTCTTTCATTCTTTTCTCATGCAGTGCCGGCTCAAGTAGTAGAAGGTAAATATACAAAAAATTGATTTGTTTCTTCGTACAATACATAATCGAATGAATAATGTGATGATATAATCCATGTGTGAATGTATTGTACAAACAATGTGATTATACTTTTCAAACTAAAAAAATAACAAAATATTGTAGGGATTTGTCAGGCGAACAACAATCATCTAAAAAGTATAGCCATAATATTCATAATATTACAAATATCGATTTTTATGTTGAATGTAATCTAAAACCTTTTTTTTGTAAAAAAGTGAATATATTTACACAAACAAAACGTCCAGCCAGACATTGACATGACACATGACTGTTGATCATAATACAGAAATAGCTCGGATTTAGTTTAACCTTAGATTTAGATTTAGATTTAGATTTTGAGTTTTTATATACCCTCAAGACAATTCATTCAGGACAAGACTTTCTCCTCTACATACTTTAAATAAATAATAGTATCTTATTTCAAGTTTATCTCTAGTGTATGTATTAGTTTGTACTGTTTTAAATATTTAAATTTACTTAACCCTGAGAGATGGTTGAGAATGAAATATTGAATGTCAAATGTGGGGTATTTTTTCCTTTGACTATTTTCCAGTTTCTCCAAGCGAGATGGTCATCTTCTTCGACTTTGGGCTGAAGTATTCCACGTTTCCAGTGCAGGAGGGGGTATTGAAATTGATAAATTATGAATTTGTGTTCTATAAAAAAATAATCAGTTTTATGTAACCATTTGTTTGAGAAATTGTTGTAAACTTGATTTTTAAAATAGGAACTGTGAAATGGGCTCAAGTCTCCGAAGATCTCGTCCCGGTGAACATTACCTGCATTCAGGTTTGTTTACCCAAAGTATTATATAGCTTGAAGCAACAACATTATCCTTAATCTTGTATGCTGAGTCCATTCCATAATCATAATAATAATACTTTTTTATTGTATTGTTCTTTTTTGTATGTAGGACTCACCTGAGGTTGTGTTTCACATCACAGCTTATAATTCACAAGTTGACAAAATTCTTGATGTTCGGCTTGTTCAACCGGGTACGATTTTCATATTTGTACAAGATTTTTTTTAAAAAATTTTTTACTTACCTTTCCATAAGTTGAGGCCTCATAATTACTTTGGGATTTTTTTGAACATTTGTACAGGGACAAGAATCGGGCAAGGTGAGAACATTCTTCACTTTACAATCATCCTTTTATCCACTACACGATAAATTGTGCAAAAAAGGAGTTTTTAATAAGTATTATACGACGGGGATGAAAAGGGATTAATTAACCTTACACACACCTTTAAGGTGTCACCTTGTATTTGTCAGAAACACTTTCACTCTTGCGTTGCTTTCAAAAAACCACAATAATGTCTTCACTAAAACACTTCTTAGAAAATGTTTTGACAACTGATTCTCTTAAAATTTTCTCTGGTGACACGATATACCAAAATTAGTAAATGTTTCAGGCAAACTGTCAATTTTTATTGTCAAATGGTTGTTTTATTGTCATTTTCTTGGGTCCCTGCTGGGGACCCTTAATCAATTCAGTGTCGTGTAATAAGTGAAGTACTTGTAGTAATAACTGGTAAACGATGTATAGCTTGAGTAATTTTGTTTCAACGTTATGAATTTTACTAACAAAATTGTATTTATTTTTTGCAGCTTCCGAATGTTTTGTTTATTGGAAGGATCCAGTTACAAGCGATACTTGGGGACTCAATTTTACCTCTCCAATTGATGCCAAACAATTTCGGGAGTGCTGTGTAAGTAGACAATTAAAGGCTAACCCAATTAATTATTTCATTTACAATGTTTACTATCTTTTTCTTTGTAATTTTCAGTCTCCAGCATTCAAGTTTTCAAGGTGAGAGAGTAGAGAGAGATATACATTTTTGTGGATGTACCAAAAACATGTGAATTAAATTTGAATCCTTTTCATTATTTACATAATTGTAGGAAAGCGAGTTCCTCCTACTCTCTTCGCTTGGATAGCAATGGAAGAACTGCAAGTGGAGGTCGAGGTGGGTCAATGGCTGGCAGTAGAACGGGTAGTGGAAGAATTCCTAACACCTCTGGGGGTGTAGCGGGAGGTCAAGGAGCAATGGTTATTGGACCAAAGAGAAGACCACTGTCCACACCAACCTCACCCTCAAAATCTAGAGAACATCCACAGTGTACTTGCATGACTGCTGAACAGTATGCTCGACTACGAGGTACAAACAAATTAAAACTTGCTTATTTTTAAGATCCAAGAAATCTAACCATTCTGTATTCATTTTTAGCAATGGACCCTAGATTTAGAGGTTAAAAAGATCATAATTCAAAAGTACACAAAAATTTTGTTTGTCACTATAACAATTTAAATAATGTGTATATACATTTTATCTCGTTCCTTAGCCGCATCCACATTACCCAGAGCAACCCCGAATCAAGGAGGAAGACCAGAAGGACTTGTACAAGGTCGTGAAAAAGTTCCCACTGACACTTACGCAACTGTAGTACGTCGCAGCACTGAATCAAAGGTGAGGAGGCCACACTCACTCTGACCTCATTTTATTTTACCCTCTCTCTCTCTCTCTCTCTCCATTCCATCTTCTTTTTTGACTGACAACTTTACAAAATGAGATTTTATTTGACAATAAACAGGGAACAGGAACGAATGAGTTGGATGAAGTGAATCGAAAACAAGGATGTAAGAGTACAGGACGACAACAGGGAAGGGAGATTGTGGCATCCAAGTCTGTTGACTACTCGGACCCAGTAGAGACAAGCCGGGGAACGATTGACCGGAAGAAGAACAAAAGTAAGAGTACGGACGATGTCACGGCGGAGTCAAGGGAGAAAATAAGACAGGACAAGTTAAATCAACTCAGTCAGGCCGCACAACAAAAGGATGCTGGTACTTCCTCTCGTCGTCTACCTTCTCAACAACAACAGACTGACATGATGACAGCTAACAATTCTCATCAATACTCGAATATGTACGTCCCTCGTCTTTTGATTCTTCTCTCCTCTAATCTCTATTTAATTCAATTATACATCTATACACTACACACATTTCCCTGAATTGGATCCTATGGTCTGGTATCATAAAATTGTAGTGGTTTGTGTACTACGTATGGTCCATTGTACATCTATATGTCATGTATGTATATAAATATCTGTGTGTATGTCTACTTTTATTTACAAAAAAATGATATTAAATGTATACAGACGTTCGCGAACACTGAATCCATCAAAGTCAACAATCGGGACGAATACAACACCGACTGGTGACAGCTTGACAGACGCCCACATGCTCAAACGACTTATCAAGGTCAGCGGTCTTTACTCGATTTACTCTACTTTAGTTTTATTCGAATGTCTGATACATCCCTACGTTAGCCCTTAACGCTATTTATTATTTTCTCCGTGTCTCTGCGACTCTCCTTTGGAATTTATGTATTTAAATTCAAAACTGACAGGATTTTTCCCCAATTTTATTCTTGTTTACAATGGGTAGGAGATATCATTCAGACCCATTCAAATTCAGTACAAATTGTATTGGAATACTGTGAAAAATAATAATAGATTATTGTTACAGTAGACAACTTTCACTTTCTCTGAACTTTCTTCCTACCAAAATCCAGTCACTAATCAAAAGAAAGTTGGGATTATGTAAAGATTGTTAAAACTCTCTTGTTTTAAGAAGAAAGATTTGAATGTCATTTCAATTCTCAAAATACAAATCAGGGTTAAATTTAGTAGTACAATCAAAAAAATCCTTTTAAAATAGAATGAATTTATTGTCACTGCAACTTAAAAAATGTTAGAGTATTAGGAGGGAGATGTCACTTTTTTTGCTTACCAATATGATCAAAGGTTATGTCAACCCCCTTTTGACAAATCCCTAGCCACCAACATGACTCAAGTCAGCTTCTTCAGTTTACTTTTAACCTGATTGAAGGGATCACTGTAAGTGGGAACGTAATCATGTCAATCAAAAGACATTTTCGTCTTGTAATCCCTCACACATTTCAGAGAAAAAAATGTACTCAAATCAATGAGCTTACTTTTAAGGTTTCACAAATTGTTGTTATGATTATTAGTGTCATACAATGTACACTCAATTCTTACAATGTTTTTTTTCTCTTTAAAGCCCATGCCGCCTACGGGCTCTGTAGCCACATCACCTGAAATGTCAAAACGTTTTCATCATGATGGGTATATCTCAGAACCCGAGATAAGACATACAACTCACACACAGATTCTTGGAAAACGATCTGACACCCTACAACGACGTGTTCATGAAAGAAGTAAGAGAAAGAATCAACAACTTTTCCTCCTCCTCTTTTATTTCTTGATATACAACGTGTATGTACCTGTATTTCATCACCTCCCATCATCCTCTCAATTCTTTATTCTTGAACAGTGTTCCACATACACACATTTACAATCTACATAATATGTATTAAGCTCAGATTTGACACAATGTACTTTTCTCCCCTTTAAAAATAGTTGTTTTTCAATGAGTGACCTTTTGTAAAATTGGGGTTTCCTACTTGTTTTTGTTGTTATTGTCAGGTCGTGGTGTTGGGACGCAAACAGGAAAATCCAAGACAGACAGCTCCCCGCCGTCAGATCAACCGGTCTTTGATCACGCATATTATGCGACGACTCCCCCCAGGTTCCTATGATTATTTTATATGTAATCCTACATTTTTTTCTGATGCAAAATAACTACAAAGCTCAAGTTCTTTCTCTTTTCTCTTTCTTTTCTGCCCTAACCTCATGAATCACTAGCTCAAGCCCCGACGGAGACGGTATGCCTAGAAAGACTTTTCTACAATATAAACCATTTTTTTCTCTCTCTCTCTCTTTTCATTCTATTTGTACAAGGAGTTTCGTTAGACACAGTTGAAAATTTGTGTGCGTGATGGAATGTTTTTTTATTCATGTGTATAAAGGTCGCTCAAGCCCCTCACCGGGTAGTCCTACTGCCCGTTTATTGTTAGAGTACGAACAGCATCTTCGAAATACTTTGGCTAAAGGGATGGATGCAGAGAGTTATAGCTTACATACGTTCGAGTGTCTGATGGGGGATGTGTAAGTACTTTAATAAATATTGTAGCTCTGTAGATACTATTGTTAAATCTATAATGATTGAGAGGAGTGGGGAACACAGTTAAATGATAAATAGTAAATAAATGTGGAACGCTGACAGAATGTCAATTAGTCAATAAATTTTCAACTAATTCCAACAAAGAATTAAATTAGATTTGTCTGACTGACGTTTGACTTGTATATGTCAAAGTTTCCTTTTCATTCATTGTTCTTTTTTATCCTTTGAAAAGGATTAACTTTGAAGCAAAAAAGGGTCTATATACAGGGCGATCTAAAAGAAAGTGAACAACCCTTACTTACCCATTGGGTACTTAGACTCTCATATTGGAATATCAGAGCTGTACATGTGTCCCACCAAGTTATCGGATTATCCCTTC
>WJFB01001801.1:0-25913 GCA_009870185.1 Pygmarrhopalites habei
GGAGCAAAGTAATTACTAAAAAGATGACTAAATTTTATTTGACGCATACAAAGATATCAGAATATGAACACATTGTTTGAGACAGAGAAGTAATTGTTGACATACATGCTATGAACTAATGAATGTGTTTATTTTTTATCCCTTAGTTTGTCTCATGATTACTTTACAAATCGACAGGATCGATACGTTGTGGTTGAAAACTGTGAAAGCTTAGCAAATTTTTATGATGGTCTCATTCAAAAAGTTTCAACCTTCTCATTACAACTCAACAAGGATAATCAATTGAATTTAACTCCAAACTGGCATGTTCATCCTTCGACCGGAGATCAAGATGAATTTATTAAACAAGCCAAGAGTTCAATCCTCTCCTATTACAGTAGTTACCAAGTTGACAATAGTGTACGACTAAAAAGTTTCCTCGAGTCTGAAAATGATTCAACAGTGTGCCAACCTAACCTTCAGAAAAATGGGGAGGAAGAAGGGAAAAACGACACTTGGTTATTCCCAATGATTCAAATGGGTCATCTCAACATTGGATTAGACAATTTTGCCACAAACAAGATTTTTGAAGAAGTTATCAAAGGATCAAGTGTAAAATTAGCAACTGGATACTTTAATTTGACTGCTGCTTACATTGAAAAGATTGTTGATCGATCCGCTGCCGATTTTGATATTTTGATGGCTCATCCCAAGGTAACTTAAAGAACAATGAGAAATTTACAAGTCTGATCTAGTAGCTGTTTAACTAAGTATTTTATAATGTCATTCCATCATTCTTTTATTTTTGTAGGCCAATGGATTTCTTGGTGCTAAAGGATTTGCAGGTAGTTGCTCTATTGATGTGTCAATTATTTTGTTGAAAAAAATGATGTGACCATGACCATTCTTTTTTCGGCATGTCTAGGTGGTATACCCTCAGGGTACACTTTGCTAGCCAAAATGTTCCATGAACGAGTCAAGAGTTCAAACCAACAAAAGCGCATTGCAATGTGGGAGTACTTGCGTCCTAATTGGACTTTTCATGCCAAGGGATTATGGCTGTACCCATCCAGGACAGAGCTTCCTATTGTAACCCTTATCGGTTCTCCAAAGTAATATTTTATTACCAAATTATTTCCACTACCATCAAATAATTCAATTTCAAGTATACGATTTTAATATTTGTTGCTCTCCATTTCTTCCCTTTGACTAGTTTTGGTCATCGTTCAGTCGACAGAGATTTAGAAACACAGCTTTACATTGTTACCAAAAATCTACAACTTCAAAATCAATTAAACGAAGAGCAGCGTCGTCTTTTCAACCACAGCAAATGTTTTAGTGATAAAGCTTTAGCTCAACCTGATCGTCTTGTTCCCCTATGGGTTAAATTAGTTATTCGATTTTTTCGGAATTATTTCTAATATTAATAATAATTTATTAATATGTTTTTTCTTTCAAAAATTTTAATTTGGTTTTAAAAATATATCGAACAGGAGGGAATTTTTTTTACAGTGTCGCAGTCAAGCTTAGAATTAATTTTACTTTTATTTATACTGCTTTAAATGTGACTTGATTGAGTAAGTTACTAATAAAAGAATTATTTCACAAATATATGCTAATTTATGATTCCTAGTTCAACTATACATTGCATTATTGATTTTTTGTCCAGTTCCTCTGCGGAACTTCCTCACTGCATTCATCATATGACTGGCTACTTTTACTTTTACGTATGTTGTGAGTGTGGTTACTACGACTACACCGTTCGTACCACATGTGTCACTATTTACCAAAATTACGAAATAAATCAGCGCATCTCGAAGAAGAATTTTTATTTAGTAATTCAAAAATAACTATTATTTTTATTTCAATTTTGTGGACACTTGTGAGGACAAAATTTTAGATCCAAACACAGTTTTTTAGCCTTATTTTTTAAGGAAGGAGAAAGTATTTTTTGAACACAGAAAATGTTATTTTAATTTAGGATCTAATTTCTCATTAAATAATTCAGGGTTTTTTAATCAAGAGGTATAGAATCAAGAAAATGTCTCGCCATTCACGTCGTAGTACAAGCAAAAAAACGTCTAGGATATCCACTAAGGGAAAACTAAGCAGTCTTGATGAAGAAATTTATTCACAGTTCAATGGACATTCAACTGTCCACGGACATCATCATGGTCATAATAATGCGGTCACTGCAAATCCAGTTGATTTGAAAAAAGAATACACCCGTTTTTGCAAATTGTACTCTTCCGAGCCCTTGGAAATTGTCTCAACTCCCTTGGAACGTGCCAGGTAATTTTTTAAAACGTTTTTTGACATTGCACATCATTACAGTTTACTAGTAAACGATCTGTGAAATTAAATTTTGACTTTATAGAAAACTTATACATTCCTTTTTTAACATTTTTGTCCGAATTTAGTTTTGGACGAGATCCCACTGTAGTCGACTTAAAGGTAACTTTCTCCTCTACTACAATCCTTTCACCTCCACACTTTTTAACACTCAAAATAAGAATTGATTGAATGTGTGTGTGTAAATAGGGAAGAGGTCTCAGAGGAGTTGACTGCATTGCATTGGGGAAAATTTTGTCTTCCGACGCCCCAATCAGTCATCTTAACCTGAGCGATTGTCTCCTCCTTCCACAAGGTAATCTTGTACAAATCTCCTGGAGAATGACATTAAGTAATCAAATTTGTCTAATTAAATTAGGATTTGAAGCTTTGTTGGATGGACTTGGGAAGAATACTAGGCTTCACACTCTAGAGTTACGGGGTAATAATATCCAGGGAGCTATGACTTGTATCCTAGCAAAACTCCTCAAAACTAACAATCATCTGAAAAGGCCAGTCTCTCTCTATTGTCTGTGAATGTATTCCACTCTGGATTTTACAAAACTATTAAACTGTAAACTTTGTTTATTGCAGATTACTCCTCGAATGGAATTGTCTGGGAGCTGTAAGTTGTTTGGGATATACACACATTAAGCCCAACTAGTGACTAGATAATTGAAAAGTTTAATAGTGATTGTGTTGACACTTTTTTAGGACGATTCCTTCTTCGTCTTTTGTTCAAGTTTAGCCGTGAATACTGGTTTAGAAGTAATAGATTTGAGAAATAATCAGTTGAAAGCAGGCAAGGGATTAATGACAATTTTAAATTATTTTGATATAGTAAAAATTTTATTCAGTTTACGAATGTTCGTATTTTAATACAAATAAAATAAAATTAGAGGCGGGATTGGAATTGGCCTCAGCCCTTCATAAAAATAAATCCGTACGGCACCTTGATCTAAGGTGGAATACTTTGGGTATTATTCTTCATTTTACTAATGATACTGAATTAATTTAGTCAAACTTGAAATTTTCAAAACATTTGTATTTAAAAAATTAGGAGTGGCTGGGGCTAAAGCTATTTGGGATGCACTGAGGACAAATTTTGTTTTACAAAAAATACAACTGTGTGGAAATTTCATACCAGATGAAATCGTTAGTTATATTGAACAAACTTTACAACATCAAAATGAACGTGAAAAAATGATGGAGGAGTATGCTTCCCGTATGACTAATCGAATTTAATCCACTTTTAATTACTACATATTACAATACGATATGAATAATTTCAACTTTCTCTCAGGCACAACTCTGCTCACCAGACAATTACAAAAAACTGAAAAGGAATTCAAACATGAGTTGGACACAGTTGTGAGTCTCTTTGACGCGGAGGAGACAGAACTGAAAAATGCACTGGAAAGTGCCACTGACTTGGCCCGTGACTTTGAAAGTAAATTGAGGTCAGAGGTGAACAAAACTCAGTTGCTGTCTAATCAAATTGAGACTTTGAAAGCATCCCTACAATGTGTAGCCGAGAAAGAAGAGACACTAAGAAGAGCCTTAGAGATCAAAGACGAACATACTGAACACTTGTCATCTTTACACAATGAAGAGTTGGAAAAAATCAAATGTATCCATGACGGACAGCTACAACTGTGTCAGGATGAATTGATTGCAGTCAAAAATGAAAGTAAGAAACTTTGTGGAAAAATCTCATCTCTGGAAGAACAGCTGAAAACAAAGAGTCTGGAGTGTAAAGATTTAGAAGACACTCTCCTCGCTATGAAACAATCCAGTAATGATTTGAGGAATAATTTTGAAGAGAGGATAAAAAATGAACGAGAAAAATGGTCAAGTTGGAGATCAGAAGTGGAAACAGCAGAACAATATGAAATTCGACAACTGGAGAATGAACTGAAACATATCCAAGAGACTATGATGGACCATGTCAAGTTGATAGAAAAGGCCAAAGTGGACGCTGAGACCAAAGTCCGTCATTTGCAATTGTCAATGGTGACAGCCAAAACTAATGCAGACGAAGAGATGACACAGCTCAGAAATAAATTGCACGATGAACATGAGCAAATTGTGCAGACCTACATCAGCCGACTCAATCAATTAAAAGAAGAAAAGGAAAAATTACAGTTGACAATTGAACAGCTCAATTACAGTGTCCATGACCTTGAGACGGACAAAGGAACATTGACCAAACAGAATGATACACTACATGAAAAGTTGTCTCACATGGAGAAAGTAATTGGATGATGAATTGTCTGAGATCAGTTGACTTGTGGTATGTACTGCATAGTTGTAATTACAAATTTTGTTTCCAATAGGAAGTCACTGTGAAGGAAGACAAGGAAAAACTGGAGAAGGACGTTGAACGACTCAATGGGATTGTGGAGAAACTGGAGAATGACAAGAGTCTACTTTCAAGTCAAAATGACAATTTACAAAGGAAAATGGTTCAGATGGAAAAGGTATCGGGATCATTTTCATCATAATCATAATTTTGAAAGTACTGCTCAATGTCATTAAAATGGATTTTTGTGTTAGGAACTGGCGGACAAGGATCAAGTCATCAACAGAGCGTCCTCCATATTATTGACAATATCATAAATTGTTCTACATATCTCTTTGCCACAAAGTACAAAATATAAAATTAACGAGAAGCTAACTGCCTTCGTCTTTTCTTTAAATAACATACAAAATACGTATTAGCTGCGGAGATGAGTTGAGCAAAAAATTCATTTTATTTATTCCGTATTCATTGGCAATACATTTTACATTAAAATTTGCATTGCTTATTTGCTACTCCAACACACACACACACACATACACAGTCGATTATCGTCACTTGCATTCAATTTTTTCGTCGTTAATAACTAATTAAACTAATCAGTGTTATTATCAGATCATACATTTTAATATAATTACCTCAATGTAGTAATTATTTGGATTCGTAGTTTTTTGAGCCAAACGTTTACCTGCCTTGTGTAAGAGAGAGGTAAACTGTTGGGTTTACATTTTTGTCTGTGAGTTGTAAAATATTATTTAAAAAAATTGAGTATTGAAAGTCAAAAATAAACCACACAAAAAAATAGGAATTGTGGGAAGGAATGTAAAAACGTCTTTTTTTGTTCTTCTTCTTGTCTAACCAAAGTAAACTAACCATACTACTTGTAGTAGGGAAAGTTTAATGTAACATTATAACTAAATTTTAGAATATCTTGAATACCAAAAAAAATCACAAAAACAACTGGGTATTACAATAGAGGATATTCTTTTTACCTTTATAGTAGCCGTAATCTCTGCAGCTACATCATTTTTTCCCTACTAGATTATAAGTATATTAACGAGGAACTCCTTTATTGTAAAAAAACACGAATGTATGGACTCTCTTTCAAAATTAATTGTTTTTTTTTATACTCTGGACACAGAGCCATTAGTGTCAGCGACATTATTGCCGCCCGAGATCCTACTACTTTTTCGTTTTTTCATAAAACTAGGTATAATTGGAACTTTGGCACGTCGCTTAGAATTTTTAGACTTGGCTATATTCAAAAATATCTCTTCAAGTGTAGTGTCGGACACGGAAAAGTCTTCTAGGATCCCAATGTATTTTTGTTTCAATTCCTCCAAAATCTTGAACACCACTTGCCAGTCAATTATGTTGTTCAGCACTTGGTATTCTATCACATTCTGTGAACACACATCATAGAGAGACATTTTATTAGTTATTTTTTCATTTTTTTCAGAGTAATCAGAGTTTTTTTTAAATTGCATTGAAAAATTATAAGAAGAAAGTTACCTCGTGTTGTTCCTTTAATTTACAAGGGGCAAAGGATGCACTGATCTCATCCAAAAGGGGTTTCACTTTGTATTCCCTCTCATCTGGACTGAGTTGTTGATTTACTTTCATCATGATGGTGAACCCTTGGGTCAATTTTGTCTTCAAATGTTGAACCGTTCCAACACACCTCAATCTTCCGTCCACCATGATGGCCAACCGGGAGCATAGAGCCTTTACAAATAATTGAATTAAACACCCGTACAACATAGTAGAATTGATTACGTAATGATTAATGGTGTACCTCGCATTCCTCCATTGAATGGCTGGTGAGAATTAAGGCTTGTCCAGAATCCTTTCCTGCACTGACTAATGACCAAAACTGTCGTCGAGACACTGGGTCCACTCCACTAGAGTGAATAAATGAAAGAGACGTTAGAACTAAGTAAGATGTGAATGTTGCGTCATTTGGATTGGGAGATGATCTTTTACCTTGTTGGTTCGTCAAGCATGATCACAGCTGGTTTACCCACCATGGAAATCGCGGCACTAAGACGACGTTTCATTCCGCCGGAGTATTTCTGACATTGGACTGAAGCAGCCGGAGCTAATCCTAAAATACAAAAATACACATTTTTTAGAAGCAAATCATGGGGATATTACTGGTAGGAATTTAAAAGATTTACCTAGTCTGTCCAACCATTTTGTGACCTCGTCCCTAGTATACCGTGAAGGGATTCCTCTGAGACGACAAAACAATTCCAACATTTCTCGACCAGTGAGACATCCAATGAGTCCTGTAGAAAAATTAACACTTTGCATGTAATTGCTATTATTGTAATTAATAGTCTAAATTGATATGCAATGAAATGGACGTACCGTCATACTGAGGGCAGTAACCAATGCTTTGTGCATATTCTTGTGCATTGTGTTTCAACGAGCACCGATTTGTAAGGTACGAATTTCCACTTGTTGGGCCCAAGCTAGAATTTATTAACAAACAAATTAAGTCTCTGCCATTTCCACACAGTTTAAGCCATCAAAAAATCATTTTGGAAATTGTACTTACTTTCCGGTGATCATCTGGAATAAAGTCCTGTTAACAGAATATAAAATATTTTCATTATTTTCAATTCCGTAGTTAACTAGACTAAATAATAACCTCATTGTGGCTTTTAATTAAATTAGGATGAAATTACTAGCGTGACTACGCCACAAAAAGGGTGTTAAGCGTGGAGCCTACAACGAAAGGGAAAGTTTGCTTTCTCCAGTAAGACATAATAAGTCCCAGCTCACGCGCCTTAGAAACAGCTATCACTCTCTACTACAGATGTATATTAACTTTATTAAGAGAATATTGACAAGCTGAGGTCAGTTGGACAGTGACAAAAACTTAAATGGAGAGTTAAAACTAATCCCACAGAGAAGAGGGAAGGGAGCGAAAGGGACTTTCGAATCATAGAGTAATCTTTGCAGGCTTTCTCTCATACTTTCTCCATACACACAACTTTTGACCTCAATTAAAGGATCAAAATGAATGTTAAATATTGAACAAAATTGATTCATAAATGGTTGTGCAGTCTCTTAGTGGCTGGGGCTTGTCACAGTAATCACACATTGACCCGAGGAGGTCAATCGGTCAGAGTTGAGACAAAATGTGTCTTTAAACCTTTGATAGAAATGTGATTTGGAGTCGACTAAAAAAAAGTCCGGAGTGATTCTGTCAACTTTTGCCCCACATCCCATTGACACCCCTTGACCTGTGGAGGTCATGCCCATCAAGATCTCGATTTCCTGACTAGTCGACCATGGATGGGACAGTCTTTGGGACGTTTTGTCGCAAACCCAATCAAAATCCATCCACACATGACCCCTGTAGCCACCGGATTAGTTTTTGGCCCCCCATTTTTGGGGCTTATTTGTGAGCTCAGCTTGTCCACAACTCAATTATGACTAAAATAATATTATTTAAAGGATAGAATGGAACGAAATCCGGACGTTTTTCCGGCACCGTTGACACCAAGTAGACCGAAGCATTCTCCTTTGTGGACACCAAAACTGAGGTTGGAGACGGCCGCAAAGCGTCCAAATCGTTTGCATAGATTTTGAACAATGATGGCGTCTTTCTCAATCTCTCCAGCCGCGACGAGAGCTTCAACTCGATTGTCTTCATCCTTCACATCCGAGTCTTGGAATTCAACAGGGAAAGAAGAGTTTTTGGAATTCCCAGCAAAAGCCAGACTTTTCCTTGACTGTCCATACTCAATAATGAAAAGGATTGACAAATAAATTAGAGCCATGACAAACATTGCGACCAATTCTTGTCCAATGGCTGGCAACTCTATATTTGCAGGGATCCAGTCCGAATCACCAGAGCTGACCCACAAAATAAATTTATTTGGGACAAAGCAAGTGACACCTTCATCCACAAAATCCTCACAATTATCTGTGTGAAACAAAAAAAATGGCATAAATTAATAATTCTCCTCTTTTATAATTATACTTTACGCTTGTAGTACTCACCACAGCACAGTTGATAGTCAAAGACATTCAATTTGGGATCGTAGCCGGTGATGTTTGGATTACAAATAATACTCTTGACCTCATCTGACACCATATTACACCGTACATTTTTCCCGACCTTGTCAACAAAACGGATTAAACTCATGGACGCTGAAAAGTTGGGGAAGATTCGACCAACCCATCTGAAAGTGTCGGCTAGGTCGAAAAAGTTACTCTGTTCCAAAGCATGGACGACGATACAGTACAAGGATCCTACAAATTCACAAATTATTTTATAAGTTTGGCCAGAAGAGATGAACATTTTCGTAAATCAATAAAAACTCACCAGTGACGATATGAATCACTGTCACAAAAGCAAATCCTCCAGCCACAGTAGACACGAACAAACTGATGAGGTAAGAGAAGGAAATGGCCGCAAAGCCATAAGTGGCGATGATGAGGAAAAATGCGGCTGTAAAAATAATTAGAAAAATCATTTATCTCCATTCATTTCTTTTTTGGATCTAGAATGTATTTTTTCTTGACCAAACTCACGAGCAGCATTGAAGGATGTGAAGGCATAGTCATTTTGCAAAATTGGGAAAAATGCTAACATGGCCAAAGCCAAAATGATGACGACGAATAAATCCCAAACGAAAGATGACATCCAGTACACAACTCTGCTAACTCCAGTCATGATTTGAAGATGTTTTGCCTACAAAAATATTGTCATTAATCCCTGTACTGTAAAACAAGGCATTTCATGATTACAACTGAAATGAAAATGTTCTTACTCGACAAAGCCGCTCTTCCAAGGGGAAAACGATAAAACTGGCTGCAAAAGTTGACAATCCAAGAGGAATGAGAAGTGCAAAGATGAGAGGCAATACTTGAGCACCAATCGGATTGGGTGTGCAAGCTTCCAGTAAAGAATTGAGACCACTTTTCAATGGATGATTTATGACGGTCAGAGTAAAATCCACATTATCCTCTGCATATGGTTTTCCAAGATGACGGAGCATTGTAGTAGAAGCTATAAATCATTAATAAATAATTAGTCCAGTACTTTGCAAACCGGAGAAAAAGAAGTGAAAATAAACGGACCCAAATTGATGGAAAGAGGACTGCCATGATAAGGGATTGTTTGAAACATTGCCCGGACATGTTTTGGATTGGAAAAGTCAGCTGCAGCCACATAACGTTCACGATACTCAATTTCATCCTTTGATCCCACTTCTAACAAACTAGCATCCAAATCTTTGTCTATAGCCTTGTTGACTTGAGCATTTATTTCACCAGGTGAGGATTTAACGAGGTTTGCATAGAGTGTCCCAATGCTGTCCGTCTAAAGAAATACGGTTCAAAGGGAGAACATTAGTCACTGGAAAATTTGCATGTTCTATTACAGAAACGTTTGGAAAGTTAAACTCACCACATTTGATGTAGAGTACATTAATTTTGGATTTTTGTAGGGAAGGAGATCAATTTTGAGGGCTGGACTGGGTGGTAATGGAGCATTAGTCTTGTTAAAAACAAGGACAGCCGCAATGACGAGGAGGAGAGGGAGGAGAAGTTGGACAGAAAATAAAATCTTTGTTCTTCGAGTGTAGATGAAACGTTTCATGACAAGACCCCAGAAATGTTGTTGCATTAATTTGAATTCTATCAATTTGGTGTAATCTGCAGGAGGAAAAATATTATAAAAATCCACTAAGGAGTTTCTCATAAAGAAGATATTGATTGAATTAACCTGTGTCGCCATTCTCAAAATCGGTGACATTGTCCAACTTGGACTGTTTCTGCATACTGTCACTCTTCGACTTGGGCATTGGCAATTCTGTACTCGTTTCTTCCACAACCCTGTTTTCACAAATAACATTAATTAATGTTCTTTAGACATGTAAGTTACATGATGTAACGTTAAGATGAAAAGAGATCTCACTTTGCAAAGACGTCATCCAGCGTAGTGAGAGGTAGACCAATATCAATGATTCCCAACTGGTCTTTGTTTTTGGAGAGTTCCTCAAACATGGCAGGGAAAGTGGACGTGTCGTTGAGCCCATCTTTACGAGGGAGTACAATGGAAATGTCTGACACTTCATTGTCTGTTCCCGGTCGGATTTTCTCTTTCCAGTAACATGTTGGGACGTGCTTCTTCACCACCTCAAAGATTGCATCACAATCTGATTTTGGTGGACTGTAGACACTCATTTTCAGTGTGTAGCCACTTCCTGTTGTCAAAGAATTGACGTAATGATGATTGTTAAACTTTGTCAAGTTTTAATTGAAATGAGTCATTAGTTGTTGTACCGTAGTGTTGTTTGAGGAAAAGGGGTGAACCACAACAATGAATTTTACCACCAGACATGATAGCCACTGAAAAATGATAAATAGTTATTATTTGCAAGAAATTTTATAATTTAATACCATTTCGTGTTAATCTCTCACTGTACCTCTGTCACCCAAAATGTCCGCCTATTTAAAAGAAGAAAATGTGTCATTACCTTCTATAAAAATTCCAAGGAGAAAGGCGCACATCCATTTTAAGGCAAAAAATTTGTATTTGATTTTGTATATACCTCTTCCATGTAGTGAGTTGTCAAAAGCATAGTCCGACTCTCTCGTACTTCCTATAAAAAAGACATAAGGGTCAGCTTTGTGCAATTTTGCAGGGCAGTAAGTATTTACTGCATAGTTTTCGTATGGAGAAAGTTACCAAAAGAAGATCCCAAATACTACGTCTGGCTTCAGGATCCATCCCGGCAGTGGCTTCGTCAATAATCACAATCTACGTCAAAGATAGAAACACTTGAATAAACCAATTCGAGTTCAAATGGGTGAAAGTAGGGTTAAATGGAATGAAAATTACCTTGGAACCTCCAATGATGGCCATTCCTAAAGACAACTTTCTCTTTTGACCACCAGACAAGTGTTCGGCTAGTGTGTGTTTCTTTTCTTTCAATTGAAGTTTTTCCAAAAGTTGGTCAATTTCTCTTTCCGCATCACTTGCCTTTTGTCCTTTTAGCTGTGAAAAGTAAATATTTACATTCGTTTAATCTGTGCAGTTTGTGAACGGGTCTTGAGAATGGGGAAGAAAACTTACACGACCAAAAAATGACAGATTCTCCGAGACGGTGAGTTTTTCAAAGAGGATATTGTACTGGGAACAATAACCCAATTGAGTCCGAATAGTGTCCATATCCTTCCGGATGTCATAATCATTGACTAAGGCAGTTCCAGATGTGGGACTGAACAAACCTAAAATTCATGGCATAAATTCACAGTTATAGATGCATTGTGTATCAAAGGATTTGATTCAAAGCTGAAAAAATGCTTCCTCAAGCGAATATCCTACCTGTCAACATGGAAATCAGTGTAGTTTTTCCAGCACCGTTGCAACCAAGTAGGACAGTGATTTGACTGTCATACATGTTGAGGGAAAGGTCGTTCACGGCCACTTTCTTCTGTTTGGACAATCTGAAGATTTTTCGTAGATTTCGGATTTGCACTCGGGGATTGAGGGTGGTGGGTTCCATCTCAAAGCCTGGAGCCAAGTCATTATTCCTTATATGAGTCATGGGCATCCCATTCGACCTATCTTCAATATTCAGAGGTCGCCAGAAAGAAGCCTGTGTGACAATGAAAAGGTCAATTAAGGCCATTGCTCATTTTGAGTGGTTGCAATGCTATGAATTTTTTGGTTAGGGAAGTCACCTTGAAGATGAAGTACCAGGGTTTACGGATCCCATACTTGGATGGAAGGATACACTCAAAGTAGAGAGTGAGGCACATGAAAACAATTGTACTGATTATCATCATGACCATGACATGACCCAAGGCAAAATCATCCAAGGAACTCAGAGGTTGTCCAAGATTAGACCATGAAATCCCAATTCCTACATTCATTAGCAGAACTTAATTACCTTACTCTGTTCACTCCGTATTAGATAATTGCAATTAAAAGATGATGTGCACTGACCACTTGCTTCAAACGAGTACATGAGTTTGACGGACCAATGTAATGCCATGTTTGGAAGGAGACAAGCCGCCATTTTCTCATACCAGGATAACCACTGATAATTCCTTTCCAGTGGGATGAATACACTGAAGTAAGTTGCAATCCAAACGACCATCCCAACGGCAATGGCAAGAGTAGCTATTCACACACAAATTCTCAGCATTAAAATCAAGAAAACTGTATAATTTTCTCTTACATCCTTTCAGTAGAATTATTACCTCTTTGGAAAAATATGGAAATGAAGAAGAGACAAGAGACAGCAGCGATAACGTACAAAAACATGGCCACCCACCTAAAATAAATCCATTGTCAATTAGTATCTTCAAAAATACTATTATTTATACCAAATAGTTAAATTTAGAGTGATGAGAATGAATGAGGACTAACCAAACCGACGGATTACTGTGGACCAGGAAAGCACCCGTCTCATCGTTCCACTCTACGAATAGCACCACCACCACAATCGTCACAGGGATTATAAGGATAAACAGAGAGTCCACCATCCACCCAATCCAATGAAGGTAACTCCGAAGAGACATCATTTTCATCAATTCCTGCCATTATCCCAAATTATTATTTCTCACTGAATTGAACGGAGAAAGAAGAGAAAGTTCATGCTGATCCTGTACATACCTTGATTCCGGATTCCTTCTCGGCCACCACATTTCGAAGGATGGAGGGTACAATGAAAATAAAACCGAAGACCAAGAGTGTGGGCAAAAGACTCAGGTACAGTCTGCTAAAATCCAGTTCGACCTAAACAATCATTATGAATTATTATAAAATGCACTAAACTGGTGAAAGCACGCTTCTACGTTGCATAGTTCTCAACGTGGTCATTTCTGGGAAAGTGAAAGTGAGGACAAGAGGGGAAAGTTGCTTTTCTAAGGGGTGTACTTTTGTCTCTAAAACTAGGTTTGACTTATTTAGGGATATTGAGTTCTTTAAATAAGAGTTGTTTTCATTGAGGTGCATTTTTGTAAAAATGCAAGGAAAAAGTAGACATTTAAAAAAGAATTAGACAAGTCTGGAAATGGGTACGGAATTCAATCAAACTAGAAAAAGTGGAACAAAACACAAGAAGAAGTTTACATAAAATCTAATTCACCTTGTAAGGAGGATATGGAAATCCTTGAACGCTCATCTGTGTGTAGGAATGGAATAAAAAAATAGAATACATGTAATTGGAAACAGATTCACCTTGATGAATGGCAGGTTAAAATTTAGTTTTTGTCATATGATAATGTTTAAGAGCAAAAAGTCACTCACCGTATAATTGAGTGAACCATTGACCACGGCAGCTGTGATTGCTTTGTCTAGGAATATTTGGAGGGCTGCAAAACCTCCCTCTTGATACCTGGACATCACAAAAGATTCATCATTCAATTTTAATTTCCTCTATCTCTCTCTCTTTTGTGTACTGACCACACATGAAAGAAACGGTGTTTTTTTCTCGCAAGTGCAAATATTTGTGTGTGGTTTCTCACAAAAGAAAATGGTTAAACCGTTCAATTTGGCTTTCACACATTCCTCACATTTTGTAAATGTTATGTACATTATTTAACAAAGAAGACACATGGAACAATGGATCCTGTGGTGAAAATTTGTATGTTTTTGACCACAATTTCAATACATTTTCACATGAGATGCAAAGTTGAATTTTGACAGTTTAATTTAATTAATTTAACCCGTTTCGTTCACCGTTTCAGTCGCAATCATTATTTTGTCATTTTATTCTCAAACTTACCCTTTCCCAGCATTTGCTGTAATGCAAAAAAATTAGAGAAAAAGGTTAGTAATACAATTTTACGAGGATTTCAAGTGTCATCAATGATTTGGAAATAAAATTCTCACTTGTATCAGGACCCGGGTATTTGACACTGGCTGATATTCTGTCCGTGTGATAATTTTTGTCCACTATCCGGATTTTGTAGCTCAATTGAGTTTTTTTCTTTGAACTTGTCAACTGATTAGCTTCGAATCCTTTCTCAAATATAATGGCTGAGGCTAAGACAATTTTCTTTTTCTTTTCCGTACTTTCACTCTCCTCTTTTTCATTTTTATGGAACAGTCCTTGTAGAGCATTGAATTTTTTGATTGTCTCTTCCGACTCAAACCCCTTGATTTCTAAAAATCAGAATAAGAAAAATTACACTTTTATTAGTATTTCATCAAAACATTTGCATTTTCACTTTTCCACGCCTGCATAATATGCAAATTTAAAAATAAAAAGTTATTTTAAAGGTAAACCAATCAAGGAGGGACAAGTGAATAATGAAATCACACAATGAAAAAATCTGTAAACTGATTGCAGGACATGATATTCTGCACATAACATAGCCAATCATTAGTACATGTAAAGTCCCTGGTGTAAAATAAATATAAAAGGACGTTCACTGCTCTACAAATTGTCATCAACCTTTTTTCCGTCTCCATGTGTGTCTATTTTTTATGTGTTGACTCTCTCTCTCTCTGAAGGTTAAGGTAAGCCAGTCACTCTCATGACAATTGAATCGACTATTGAAATAATTTGCAATAAATATGACATTGACCGTGGTAAAAGGTTTTTGGAAAGAGGACTTCTTCTCTTCCAATCAAGGCTCTTCTCATGCCTTGTCAGTCAAGAGGTGAACCTGACGCACTATTCTGACAACCAAAACTCGTTGTTGTTGTGATGTTATGACACTGTAAACATTATGCAACTGTTAATTATTAAAAACAAAAGGGATGGAAATGGTCATGTAAATAATCATCCATCTAGCTAAAGATTAGAAACAATTAGACATTGGACAGAGTGAGATCAGTGTGGTCAATGTCATGCCGATTTTTTTCTTCCAACTCTCACTCTTCACCTCCACTAAGGAAAAAAATCAAAGGAACAACAGAATAATTTGTCGAACGTCAATGACAAAATGATCATGTTGGACTTTGAGGGGAAATCTGTGTGTAATGGAAGATTTCCTTTTAGAGATGAGATGAGAGGAATGGCTCGTAAAAATGAATGGGATTTGTTACGTGGAAGAATTCCACGGGGGTAAAGTGTCAGATTAAGTAAAAGAGGAAAAAATGCAACGTGTCTGGATGAGGAGATGCAAAAATCCATTACCAACTAATTTGCAACTACCTAGTCTCTCTCTCTACAAGTTGTTTTCCTTGGAGTTTGACCCTCCTCCTCGTCTAGTGACACACACACAACACACACATTGTTTTAAAGCAAGAGAGAATGAAAGTCCGGCTGGGAAAAAGTAGAACAGCTGGACTGTGAAGACAAGATGGAAATGAGGGAGAAGGTGGAGGAGGAGAGCTCCAATTTCAAGTCCAATTAAATAAATGATGTCCAGACTATCATTACCTGATCACATTATCCCACCTCATTACACATTGTACAATCCAATCGGATTAACCATGTCCGGCCCCTTATTATTTCCCTATAATTTTTACCACATTCTGGCCATTCCCAAAAAAGGGCTCAAAGTCACCGACAAAAAGGATCGACCATATTAAAACGTGTGTGCGTGAGTGTGTGTGTTGAAAAACCAATTTATCCTCCTGGAGGATTCCTTTTTGAATGATTAAACTCAAGCCAATTTAGTTTTCCTCCTTCTTCTTCTTCGTCTAAAGTGACAAAAGGAATACTTAATGTTACTCCATCCCTCCATTCCTTGATTTGGAAAGACAAAGAAATTTTCTGGAGGAAAATAACCAGACCACAAAATGGCTTTTACGGGCGGATGGTAAAAAAGGAGCAATTGTTTATGTGTGTGTGTGTAAGACTAATGCTTTTTCTACACTGTTATAGCCATAATTATTGGGTATTGCATTGTACTACGAAGGTGAGGGCTAAACGTTCCTCTGCAAAAAGAATATTATTTGAGAGGAGATGAAAGTCTCATCAAATCGCAAACCAATACTTATTTAATAATACATGAGAGCTACGTTTTTCATGTATTCTGTGTACTACATTTTCGTTTTTTTTATTTCGTTTTACAAAATCATTTTTTATGATCAGTCCCTCTGAATGAATTTCAGTTTCTTCCTTCCTCTCCGTTTACCTACTTTGAGTCCATTAACTACACTCTCTTCCCACCATCATTCCAAGTTACAAACACACACACAGAAAGAGAGAGAGAGGGACATCGACTCTCAGGAAATTTATTTTGTGATGGCACAATCATTCACGCTTGTACTAGTACGACGTAAGCTCTCACTCCCCCATTATTTCCCATTAGAAATTCCAGCAGGCTAATCTCTGTTATGTACGTAGTAAAGAATTTGATTGTGGGTAATGGAAATGTGGTTGGGACAGGACTGAATCACAGGTGGAGAGAGAGAGAGGAAACTAGACACAACTAATTCATTCTGTTTTTCCCTAATGCTACTTATTTATAGTGTATACACTACAAAATAGTTTATAAACTATTTACTCTCCCCAAAAAAATTTCTCTCATTACCCTCAGAATTTGTGAGGAAAAGAGAGAAAGACAGTGGGATAATGAGGGGTCCCTGAATGAGTGCTCATAATAATTTCCTATTTATTAAATTTAGAAAACACTGGTTCTCATTTGATGGTGATTCGGCCAACATGGAAAAGTCTTGATCTAGTGCATTAACACTTGTACAGCTTGCTCCTGTGTGTCAAGTCAATAAATGTCTTAGTCATCCTGTCATTATTTATGAAGGGGGTAAAAATATGAATGAGTAAATAGCCCCAGCGGCGTCCATCCCTCTGTCACATTATCATACTTTTACTGTCAGGCCAAAAGAATGATGTATAATTACTACAATGTTTATTATCATCATTGTGAGTGACATTTACAAAACAGCTGAGTCAGCATCCTCCGTTTGTAAGAAAATAGTGTCCAATACATACTTTTTTTTGCACCCTTCATAATTTATCTTGCAGATCATCTTACCAGTACAGTGTACACTGTATGCTGTTGTATGTAAGAAGGGAAGGAATAATAATTGCACCATTCTGTGAGAGTTTTACACACTGGTGATTATATGCTAATTATTCAGACATGTACATGATACATTATTGGCATCTTCAATAAATTATTATACAGTGAGACGAACTCACACACAATTTTTATGTATCACCCTCCAACTACCGCACAAAATCATTTTTCCCTTTGCGAAAGATTCTCCATTCAACTTTGACTGATTGACACCTTTTCAATTTGACAGACCATAAATATATTGGTAAGAAATTACTGTACGTTCAATTTTTCCTTAATATATTCTCATGTTGTTCTAAATGTTTTTGCTCATCACATCACACACAACATCCTAAATAAGACAAATAAGTTCGACTTCCTTCTAGTTTGTCAACAACTTGACAGTTTCTCACCGATTTTCCTCAAATTTTTTCCAAACCTAAAGTAACTCATCCACATTTTTGAACTGACACAAAGTAGTAATGTAATAATTACATTGTGCTCCAGTTTTCTTCGTATTTGGCCTGAATGACTCCACAATCTAATTAGAATTTAGAAATTTTACTACATTGAGGAAAACAGTTCTTGTCATGCAAAAATGAAGGAATTAAATTGAAAGCAATTTTTCTACATTATTTTAATAACCTCCTTGTATTTTGTACATTGGGTTATTGAACGCTTTGAGGGGATTTGAAATTGGTCATATTACCTACAAGTTTAATTCTTTTTGGCTTGTATCTGTACTTGTACTGTATGACTTGTATGAGTGATAATCGAAATGAGTTAGGAATGATGACGAAGATACTTAAGTATCTTTGAAAGTGGTATTCCCAAATCTTGAGAATAAAGATAAGGAGGAGGAGGACTTTATCGTCAAGACAAAAACTCGTGTACCGGGGCTATATAGAAGTGCATCTTTGTTATTTGTTGTAATATGGTGCACCAAAAGCTAAACATCATCATGATGAACAAGTAGTTTTACAAGTGTGTGTGTGTGTGTGTGCTCCACATAGTGCATTGTATGGTGGATGAGGAGAGTGAGACACTGCGAAAATATCAGATAAATGTACCAAGTTCTCCTCCTCCAAGACTCACTTGACGACTGACTTGCACCCCATGCAAAAATCCTTTTTGACAAAAAGAAGAAGATCATTTGGCATACACACTCATGACGTGTGTGTGTATTTGTGCAGTACAAATCGCTCCAGGACCTTCGTTCACAATTGTAAAGGAAAAATCCAAAGGAGTTTTGCGAATGTTTTTTTAAAAACGTCATTCAACAAGAAGCTATAAAAATATATGATCCACATTTTCATTATAACATCACACACACCCACACACACACCAGCTATTGTTACGGACCGTCGTCGTTTTAGTTCGTTGAAGACACATCCACATGTACACACACTCTTTTCAAGTGTACAAATGTGTGTGTGTGTGTGTGTGTAGTAAGCGTGAGTTGGTACTTGCATTGAAATGAAATGCAAAGAAAACTCTGAAATGAAGACAGAGCAAAGTACAATAACCGGTAGCGGCCAGCTGTATTCTATAGCTGTTAACTAAGACACTAACTGACATACTGCATCAGTATCACTTTAAAATGGAGATTAACTAGAAGTAGACGTCTAATGTCATTCGGCATTAAGATAACTGGAGTGAGAGGGGGAGAATATGGAGGAGAAGGAGAATTGTTTCTCTTACCCAGGTTCTTGACTGGAGGTTTATACTTGGCCAAACTTTCCTTAAACATGTTCATAATGTGATTGGTGTACTCATTTTCAGGAGCATAGGCTAGAATACACGTCCCAGGACACTTCCTCGTTGAACTCCTCAAATCCTTGACTAAATCCTACACAATGGGATTTTAAAAAAAGAAGACATAATGAATGAAATGAATCGACGGAATACAAGCAATAATAAAATTAATCGTGTGCTATAGTCGTAAATAAAATAAAACTAAAAATTTTGAATGTCAGTCCAAATGTACAACCTGACAATGAGTCAAACGGTACAAATAGACTATATTATCCGTGCATTTTTATATCTTTTCAGCACAAGTAGGTAAGGGGAAATAAAAAAAATACAATCATTTGTCATAAAAAATCCTTCCTTAGCACACGAGCCTACATGATTATTATATAATTTTCAATTACATCAATGTTTCTATGATACTTATTTTAGGAAATGAACGGCATATCTTACTTTTTCAAAAAACTGAGTAGAATTTGTGATTATATTGGCTTCCATGGGTGGGGTGGGTGGTGTCCATGTCTGTCAAAATCCATGGGAGAAAAATTACATTTTTATTAAATCATCTTTTTAACATTTTCAATTGTGATTTTCCTAAGCTTCATCCGACCATATCCCTCAACTTTTGTTGTGTGTGGACAATGCCATGTGCGTATAGGCACACATTTAATGACATGTTAAATTCACTGAGCTAATGTGTGATTGTGTGTGCTCACAAATGCAGTCACTTCCTGCACACACACAAACTCCCATTAAAATGGTCAATCCAGTGTACCCACAAAATGAATGAATGAAAGTGAGGAAGTGGGTGCTGGTCAAAAAATAATTGCAACAAAAAAAGAAGAGGTTTTGCAAAAATACAATTCATGGAAAATGAAACTTCCTTTTTTTGTGGTTCACATTTTTACAGAATGGGATTGACAATCACACATTACTCAATAATCACATGTTGCATTGACGGACCAAAGTATGACAACTTTGGACCATACTGTCAACCTCAGATTTGATTCCAATTCCACGTGTGTCTCAAGATAGAGTCCCGTTCAGAGGGAATTTAGTGAGGATGGCGAAGCACACACACACGTACAAAATTGTTCGTTTAATATCTGAAAGGGAAAATGCAGGTTGTGAGCCCTGAGGGATGGACGGATGAATATAAAAGTGGCCATATATTATCCCCTGAGGGTCCGGTTGATCCAGGGACAGGTCCCTGTTTTTTACAGAATTTAGAAATATTTGAGGAGGAATTCACCTTGAGGTAGGCGATGAGACATGCAAACAAGGTGGGGAGGATGATTTCGAGAGTGGTGACGACGTAGTGTCTCCGTCTGAGCACAGTATTTTTCCATAGGAGGAGACCCAGACTTGGGAGGAATCTCCACCGAGGAGGAGGAGAATGGTTGAGTGCCTGATTCCCCGAATATTTCATCTTGCCACCGGGGTCACTACGATATTTGAACTCGGAATTATTTACATTATTGTCCAAGTCGATTTGAAAACCCCTATTTGTCACCCCACCACCATCACCCCCATTACTGTCCCGGTAGTCCTCGTCCTTTAATGACACATTAAATTTTGTTTGCCCTTTCCTCGGCTCCCTTGCAACCGACATCCTGACGACAGTCAGACCTTGTCTGTGTGGGAAATATCAGGTGTTTTTCTTGTTATTTTCTATGTTGTACACTCTCAAACCCGTCATATGTAAATCCCTTACATTTACTCTTCTCTCTCTCTCTCTTTCTGGTATTTTTTCAAATCCTCAAAAGTTTCATTTGTACTTTCAGCCGTGTTTGTAGTTGTGTGTGCGTGTACTATGTTGGTTGGTTGGTTTTTTTGTTTGTTTGATTTTTGATGTTTTTTCGAGGAACTTGTTCCACGTTCCTTTTGTTGTGTTGTGTCTCTCAAAAATTTTTATATGATATTGTAAATATAGAACTTTGGTTACGGTGTAGGATTTTGGAATGCAAAGTAAAGTCTCTCTCTCTCTCTTTTGCTGTTGACTGAATGTATAGGTAATATAGGGGAACGGAGTGTGTGTGAGTGCATGGATTTTTGTAGATATATTTTTAGAGAGAGAGGAAAAAGATAACGGTCCGGTTTATTTACGCCAACCTAACGAGATAGTAAAAGTACAATCTTCACACATTTACACAAGTATTCACAAAGATGTAGAGGATGATGAGTAAGGGAGGAGGAGAAGGATGATGGCACATAAATTCACAGTCGTCGATGTCGTCGTCGTTGTTGTCTTTTTCCCTCTCTCTGTCTCTCTGTCCACAATGTACCATATGATATGACCCAAAAAGTGAATGACAGACACCACCACAAAAACCCAAAAAATTAATTAGGGATGTGAGTGCGTGTGGGGGTGAGTTTGTGTCTGTGTGGACTCCTGTGGTCACTCCGTGTTGAAAAGTGTGTGTACTGACTGAGAGTGAGCGTGTGTGTGTACCGCGAGTGTCAACTTTGTCCAAAAAAACAAAAGCACGGAAAACAATGAGCACGAGAGAAGAAGAGTTTTGTTATTATGTATTTTTATCCCCAAAATGAAAAATTATGTCGTATTGAATTGGAAACACTTTTTTCCCAAAATTTCTCACACACACACTCGAAAAACGACACACATAGGGAAAGAATAAACACCCACCACTTGAAAAAATTGTTGAATTTCCTCTTCTTCTTCTTCTTCTTGTTCCCTTTTCAACCCTCACACTGGCTCATCCTGATTGTGAGGAATGACAATAAATATTTTGCAAGTGGCGAAGAGGGAGAAAAAAACTTTAAAACTGAACTTGAACTCAAGAATGCACTTGCATCATTCATTAACTAACACTGGTTGTTTGGTGTGTGTGTGTGGATGTCTGTGATTATTATTCAAAGATTGATTGTTGGACACGGAAAAGAGGGGGGAGACACAGACGTAGAGATTATTGCACTGGTGTGTAGTGTACGTGTGTGTACACTTGTGAAGAATCCAAATGGTTGTGATCGTAAGGAGGAGAGAAGAAGGCAGAGAGCTCCAAACTCTACAAGAGTCAAAGAGACAGTTTTGTTTGTAACAGATCTTACAGTTCCCTCACACAACTCCACTCTCAACCCCAGTGGAAAACACAATGCTCTTTCTCAATAGCCGTTCACCACCACCACTACCAACCGCACCAACCAAACATTTGTATAGATAGACACACACACAGGTATATTCCATGTTCATGTTATATGGTTTATTGTCGTGGATTCCAACACCTAACTGTTGCTCCTTCTTCCCTCTCCCTCCCTGTATGTTGTATATGTGTGTGTGTGTGTATCCAGTGTGTGTGTACTGTGTGTGTGTGTATGAGGATAATGCTGAAGAAGCTGGGAGGAAAGTCAGAAAATCTTGACGGTCGATGAGAAAAACAGGTCCTATGTCTATTAGATCACTTCTTCAAGGATGAACACTTCTTTGGCTTCATCAGCTCTGCAATTTACCTGTACACTGCCACTATTCCTATAATACTTGTGTGTGTGTGTGGACGGTATACACATACCTATGTATAATTAATATAATCATACTTTATAAGCCACCCCTACTATTTCCCCCTAATGTAATGTGTACACATACACTCACTCTTAACTCTGTAATGATATTTTGTATTTTTCTACTTAATGTCTATAATACGATTCGTATTGTATGATGTACAATAGTTAAAAACATGACAAGTGCAGTGCAAGTCCCCAAATGCAGCGTATGTGTGTGTGTGTGTGGATTGTGGATACACTTACATGGGTAATACACATGCCGAGGGAATTTGTACTCATGTATAAGAAAGAGACAATCAAAACAGGTAGTCTAATATCTCATTATGTTGAGATGAACCAACACTCAACATGCAGCAGCAGTAAGACTTCTTCTGACGATTGCCTCATACTATATGCACGTGTGTGTGTGTGTTGTCCATATCGTATGAAATAATATTTTTTCCGACAGCACGAATAGTTTGTGTGTGTGGATATTGCTATTATTCAACCACCTTACTCTGATTTTTTTTTGAAATATTTTTATGTCTCTTCTCATAACCCTCACACTGTACACACACGTTCACTCTCTCTCTCCCTGTGTGTCTCTTTGATTCCCATGCTATCATCGTAAAATAATGTAAACGGTCAAGATTTCCTCCATACAAAGCCAGCTGTACTTCTCATGTGATGTCCCACACACACACACACACACTCTCTCTCTGATGCACAAGAATAAATGGAATTAGGAGAGACATCCATTGGAAATTAGCATCCATTCATTCACACAATTAGGCATTATGATTTATTCATGGTTAACCTGTCCTATTATTTTAGTCTGCACAGGTTCAAGACTAAATTCGATTCCCATCCTTTCACTCAATTGTGTGGGTCAGAGTATCTCGTTGTGCTAATTTCCTGAAAATGTATGCACATCGTTGTATTGGATGAGCTAGCACTGCCAAAATGACCAGTGCCGAATCATGATTTTCGCCAATTTTTTGTGACTCAACGTCTACAAATATTTACTAAAAGTATTTAATAGGCACATTTCCTATGTGTGTGTGTGCAGCCAGTGCCAATTAAATGAGAGAGAGATGTGGTAGATTGTAACTTGACTACAATTTACTAAAAATTTTCTGGAGGAGAATGAGGAGGAGGAGTGTCATCCAGAAGAGTCGGATGATGAGGAGAAAGAAGTTTGACATTGAAATATCGAACTAGTTGGGTACACAAAGAGTTTTTCTATTTAGAAAAAGTTGGGACAAAGTAGTCTACCAATTGATCATGTTTTTATAATCTATTATACGAACCACTTTTTCATGTCAATCCAACCGACTTCTTCTTCTTCCTCCTCCTCCTCTCCACTTCAGTCTGACCCTATACATTAAGAGAGTTAGTAAATGCTAATTAAATTTTCCACACACACACTCCACACACAAATACAACCCCCGGTCGAGTGGACTATAAAGTAGACCATGGGCCCAGGTGGATTTTATTAATTTTTTCTCCCATTTGTATTTCTTTCTGTTTAACCTTGTCCCTCCTCTGATGAATAGTATGTCAATTATCTGCTCCATATTATCCACTAATTATCATCACAGACGACCATTTTACAGTTTGTGCAAATACAATAAAATTGTTCACAAGAGTGTGTGGATTTTGTACAAAATGTAATTATCTGAACGAATGTCTTTTCTAGAGCCAGAGTGTCCATTTTGTTCCATTCACATGAACTGGATGGAAGGAGTCAGCCTAAAAATAAAATCAGAGAAACTGATTAAAATAACAGAGAATGAGTGTGCGGCTATTCTCACACCTCCAAGACCTCCATCATTTTTCTCATATTTAATTGGTCATGAAATCATCAGAGTCATTTACTCATTTAGATCGAGTACCATACACACCTTATTATACATTTAGTCTGTCGTTTACCTTTTGAGAACCTTTCAATTTAAACAAGTGTAAAGAGAGAGAGAGAGAGAGAGAGAGAGAGAAAAGAGAACAAGGATAGTTTGAAAATGATATTTGATACCTAGTAAACAATAATGCAAATGTATTTGATTGAATGCGAGTATTCTCTCATGAATAATTAGAACGTTTGGACTCTGCTCTTGACTTACTACTCTCATAACCACATAATTGATGTAGTGGGAGTCTGAGATGTTTTCCCACAATGTTTCCACATACACACACATTACATGGAAAAAATATGGTACAGAAAAAAATTCCTTGTTTTAAATGAGAATGGACTTGTGTGTGGATCCATGTGTTTGTTGCATGCCCAGTAAAATTGCGAGTGCATGTGTCTCTCAGTTTGAATGATTAATAGAATCCTCTTTTATGATTGTCTGTGCAGTCACATTCAAAACGTGTATGTTGGATTAGTTGGGTAGTCCCTCATTTCTCGAATAGTAGCCTCAAAAATTTGTTGACCTGACAAAAGGGATGAGAAAGAGAAGACGTTGATTCTTCCAAACACACGCACACACCACTATGTACATAGCACATATCAAGTAAAACACGTCAACAATAACAAAAAATCCTCTCCACTCCTTTTG
Organism: Pygmarrhopalites habei; assembly: GCA_009870185.1. Classification (NCBI taxonomy): domain Eukaryota; kingdom Metazoa; phylum Arthropoda; class Collembola; order Symphypleona; family Arrhopalitidae; genus Pygmarrhopalites; species Pygmarrhopalites habei. Next base: position 25,363 of record WJFB01001801.1, read on the forward strand.
AATGGATTCAGTAGAAAATTGTGTACGTGCAAAACTCAATTCTCATTGATATTTCATGATTTGAATTCCCTCATTTCCCTATCATTCTTTTCACACACCCAAATTGTAAAATGACTATTTCACTTCCCCCTAATTTCACTTTCTACCTCATTGTCCACACAATGTAGTGTAACAATGAAAAGTTGTCTACCAAGTCTCTCTCTGGTTAAATGTGGGAATCTGGACCTGGTCGACTGTCTGACGTCCATGGATTTTACTTCTCTCCCTCCCACTTGACCAAACTTGTACATTTGAGTTTAGTAGGGGTAGGTTAAGATGTGAGTGTGTAGGCATTTCATTGAAAAGAAAATTTTTCCGTTAAAAACCTCTGCACATGTACTTTGCAAGTTGCAAGAGTACCGTCGAACGGGGTAATTCCGTGCGATTTTTCAAAAACTCAAACTTTTGATCGTAATAACTTTTTCTCTTTTTTATATTTTTATTTGAAACTTCGTATGTAGTTTCTGCACACATTCAAGATTATAGTTATCAAATCAAAATTTTTAAAATGT
>WJFB01001802.1:0-24929 GCA_009870185.1 Pygmarrhopalites habei
GACTTCGACGCCGTTCATATCAATTTACGAGTCAAATGTTTATTTGCAGCAGCCACTAATCCGGAAAAAAACAAGTGGCGTCCAAGTCAACCATTATTCTTGTGATCTTATCTGCTTACATTTTGACCTCTGGAGGTCAAGGGTTCTTCATGCTCACTGCCAAGTTTCAGCTATTTCGAACAGAAAGTTACTTTACGCTTTATTTACACATCACCCCATATCACGGAATTATACGATACAATATATTATATTGTATAATTCCGTGCCCCATATGTATGACTTTGACCTCTTTCTTACCTTCGGTAATGGTTTCCCCGGTTGACAATGCATCCCTCCAACATCAATAATTTCTGGGAGGACAGGAGATGGAGAGCTAAAAGTGTAGTGAGTATTTGAGAATATGAGACTGACATTCTTTTCAATCTCGTAACCACCTGGAATATCCTGTCCCAAATACTGCCTGTAAACTTTCTCCGAAGCTGGAATATAACTATATTTTGTGAAAGTTGACCAGTAGAAATCAAAAATGACGTTATTGACCCTCTCGAAGAAATTCATGTCTGATCGAGTTGAAATAAGAGGATGAGGGACAATTGACATTGGCACTGAGTAACCAGCCAACTCGTAAACATAAGGCAGTGGTGGCATCGTACTGAAAAATAAACCAAATTGATTTTTCTATCAAAAATGTAATTTTTTGGATTTGTATGATTGACTGTAAGTTAGTAGTAGTCGCTTTCTTACTTCATAATGATGAAAGGGACTTGATGACGGTAAAAGACCCCAGCAAAACAGTGTTGAAAAAAATAATTTGACACAATGAGGTCATACTTTTGTTTGATGGCTGCTTGGAAGTCTTCATTTTGAAATACTTTGTGACATGCTTGGATATTAAAATCGTAGTCAAAATGATACATAAAAAATTGTCCTGCTTGACGATTTTGCTTTGGATCTGAATATTCACCAAGAAATTCCGAAGGTTTTGTTGTCCAACTGAATTCTTGGATATTTCCAGATTTATAATTGGCTTTTTTGATTGTAGCGACTGTCACTTCATGACCCCTTTTTCCTAATTCATCAATCAGAGGGACGTACACATTCTTTTCACTCAAAGTTGTGAGAGGAATCATAAAAAATATTTTGGAAGACTCGATTTGGGAGGCGAGGGTCATTAAAATGAATAACAGGGACCACAAAAGGTTCACTGAAGGATTGAATGATGACGACATTTTTTCGTTTTAATTTAACACTGTAAAATTTAGGATTTTTGGTCTTTCCGAATCAATATGTTTTGGAAACACAATATATTGACAAAATTAAAATAAATGAGAGTCGTTGGCAAGGATGAGGACAAAACCTTCAAAGAAAGAAGATTTCCAGTCAGTCAAGATTAATTTAATCTGCAGTTTATAGTGTAGTCACTACAATGAAATGGCAAAAATAGGATTCAATGTCGTTTGACTTTGTCCAAATTTTTTTTCACACAACATAATTAATTAATTAAAGAATCCAATCCTTCACTGGAGAAAAGAGGAGTGTATGCAATTAAGTTTCCATCACCTTTTTTATACATGCCTTGGGGATATTGAACAAAAAATATTTTTATTATGTGTTTTCAATACTTTTTAATTGACACACACTATATCTTATCTGTACACTACTTTTACAATCTTTGTGGTCCATTGGTCCTGTTCTTCTTGTTTTGCTAAACTGGCGTTCAAGGGCGTAATGTTTACACTTGTAATGTAATCTCCCATGACCCTGACTCCAGTGTGTCAAATTGAGATTTCAGTTTGTTTCTATTACAATGAGACAGCATTGGATTACATAACCAGAAGGAAAAGTTGAGTTAGTAAGCTCAAATGTGCCAAGTGCCTTATGATGACCCTTATCATTCAGTATTAAGGAAATATGCAGTAACTTCACTTCATTTAAAGTGCCCATGCCCTACAATAAAAAAATAAGTCTCTAGTGACCCCGAGTCAACCAAAATCCATTTTCCAAAAATGCCCCAAACTGTATCTTCTGATTAATATGAATGAAATGAATTAAGCCTCATTTTCTAAATAGTTTTTATACGCATTAGCAAAATTTATTCATTGCTTTTTTTATTTATAATATACGAAGAGTTGTTACACCCATATTTATGTATGTATGTAATGTACGTGTCCACGAGATAACAGAAAAAAAATTCATGTATTGTATTTAATTTAAATTCATTTTTATTGAAATAACGCAAAATTTTTTTTGTTTTCTTTGTTAATTTATATTCTCTCTTGGTTTTTTTTCTTGACTCCATTCTTCTTCTTTTCCTCTCCACCTTTCTTCTTCATCTTCAGCATGATCAACGTACTTTATGTAGCAATAATAATAATAGTTCAGTTTATATCCCCTTACACAGTTTTAATTAACTACTTAACTATTACTTTGTATCATAAGCTTTACAACTATACCGACAAATTATTTTTTAAACAGTCTTATTTTCAAATCGGGCAAACCTTGCTTGCACTCAATTGTCAGTCAGTCAAAAAACAAAAAAAAATCCCATCAGCAGCAAACTTGTCATTTATATCTTTTCCTACTATTGTTAAATCTGTTCAATATGTTGTGTGTTAATTTCTACTACATATCCCAATTAAATTGCATATATTGTATTGTAGCTTTTAGTACAGAGAGAGAGAGAGAGAGAAAGAGACATAAGTATTGCATATATAGAGAGAATCCAATTTCTGTATTTTTTCATTGTTCCTTTTTGTAAATTAGCATTATTATTAGGTCATTTTAAAACCAGAATTATTCTTCCAAAACTTTCAATGATGTCGTAATCGACTATTATTTGTAGAATTAGTAATATACCCCAGAGCAGAGAGAGTGTGTCTTTGAATTATATATATTGTCCAATATGTCATATAGAATTGCACATAAACCCAAAAATTATTTAGGAGACAAAACAATTTTCATTTTAAAAATTGTATAAATTGAAAATATTAGATTACAAGAGACAGAAGAGAAATTATGATAAAAAAACAAGAACTAGACTCTAAAATTTTCTGTTTTGTACAAATTACAATGCTTAAACTATATAAATATTTGTAAACCCAGTAAACAAATTGCATTTCTTTTTGTATGATGATTCATCCTTAGTTTTCTTTAAACTAAAGTTTTAGTTAACATCTCGACTTGTAAATGAGACCGTAATACACAATAATAGTTAAATCTTTCCTTTCCTTTCTTCCCCATCAAAAATCATTTTTTTCTACTAATAATGTACTTTTTTCTCACATTAATAACAACAATGATATAATGAGGACCATTCAATAGCCACTTCCAATCCTGTTTGTTGATTAAATAATAATTCATTTCTTGCCCAATTTAACTCTCTCCATCCCAGTTCTATATATTTTGTATCTTCCATCCGACCCAAAGATTTCGTTAATACTATAAAAAATCAGTACAAATAATATGTATTTTTTACCAGCCAACGTTTTTTACAGAGAGAGTAGTGTGGGTGTGTGTGTTTTTAGGAAAACGCCACACGAAATTATTCTTAAATATAGGACACTGTAGAGACTGAAAATATCAACTCTACAGCTATTCCTCTGTCTGGGAAGACGAACCCACTATGTATTTTAATTTAAATTGTTAATCCATCCATATTGATTTTTATCTTTTCTTGTGTGTGAGAAAGCCTATACCTTGAACCCTTTTTTAAAACTTTTGAAAAAATTTGAGATTAAGTATATTATTTATTTTTATATATCATGTCATCTTAAATTAGTTTTAATTATTGTTGTGTGTGTGTGATAGAGAGATTTAATTATTACAGTAGATGTACAGAGAGAGAAAGAGACAGCATTTTTTTCAGAAAGGCTTTTCTTGGTTGTTTGTTTGTTCTATATCCGTTTACAAGTTTGACATTAAAATACGACAAATTAATATACGAGTTATATTGTTGTGTATTGTTCTTTTAAAAATTTGTGTGTAGAATTTTTCCTATATTGACGGAAGGATGACGACTCAATATCATTACGATATACAGCGAAGATGAGAGCATTTAATATTAAACTGGCATTAAAAGCAGTACGGCTGTAAATATATTGAATAAATATATATTACACATGACTAATCTATTCCAGCAGAAATAATTCCTAAATTAATCACCATCAGACCGAAAAAAATGATCATTTTACACAATTTAGTTGTCATTAAAATCACTTCTTTTGCATTTTTCAAATTGTTACAACTAATAATGTAATATTATATCGACAATGTTTCTATCATCCCCCCGTTACTTTCGTGTGTGTGTGTGTACTTCGTAGTAAAGGAAACATGCAAATTACAACAAAACTTGTTACACAATTCTATGTAACTCTCACAGAAAAACAGAAAGGAAAAAAACTATGGACTATAGATGGACGTATACATCATACATAGTCTCCCTCCGCAATATGTATTTCATTGTATAATTAATTAGGTAATATAATAATAATATATAAGTTAATGAGAAGCTATTCCTTGATCATATTTCAAACTGGCTGAAATTTTTCTCAAAAAAACAAATCAAGAGACAGCGTCCGTCATCCATAATTTTCTTTTCTTTTCTCACACTATATAATACACATTCCTCTTCTCCTCCTTTTAAATATTTACGTAATACAAATCATTTCGAAGCTAAAAAACATTTTTGAGCGTTATGATGATTATTTTTTTTGTTATGTATCAAACTAGAGTAAATAACATTATTGTACAGGATGTAATAATTAATAGTGTGTGTTTAATCCTTTCTTCCCTGCTGTTGCGTGTGTGTGTGTTTGACACCGTCGTCCGAACACAACAAACAGCAGTAGTTCTATCCTGACCCTTTTTTATGACACCTACAATATGGCATACAAAAATTATTTTTTATATATATTATTAATTAGGTATTATAATATATATTTAGGATAATAATAATAATTAATTAACAAATTATTATTGTGTTACTTTTCCCTATTCCGTCTTTCCCCACTTTTTCTCTCTTCTCTCGTCTCACTAATAATTAATAATCATGATTGAATATCACTATACTTTAACGTTTGAATTGATTCAAAAATTACATTGTTGTTTGGTGGGTGGATAGAGGGAAATGAGGAGGAGCAGGGGTTAATTATTGCAAACATATTTTGTGTATGTGTGTAAAAACCCATAACATTTTGAGACAAAACCCCTGGAAAATTTACACAAACAGGCACACACAAAAAGAAGAAACTATAAAGGATTTACATTGAGAGACTGGATTATAATTGAGCTAGTGTGTACAAAAAAAACCATTTTAAATTCTTATGTAATAGATTAAATTACGTAATTTTTTTTTTTTATAAAAAAAGAAGTATTACAAATAATATGACCACTTTTTTCGTTGTCACAATTTGCCACACATTTGACTAAAGTCATATTATTTCCTATTATATGACTTAAATTCATTTCTTCCTTCTTTGACAAATTTCTAAAAGATTCGGACTCCCACAAGCAAAAAAAACAATACTAAACTTGTAAATTCATTAGTTATAAAACAAGCAATAAATTTTGTTCATCTTTTTTGGATGATACAAAAGCTTGGATAGTCTACAGAAAAACACTTTTTTTGACTACAGCCAAATGTGTGAATTTCGTTCCTGGGAGGGAGTGAGAGAGAGAGACTTGAGACTAAAAAAACACATACTCATTTTTCTTGTTAAAATAAAATGGGGAAAAACATGATGTACTAAATTGATTGAAAGAGAGGAGGGGGATTACATATTTTTAATAATTAATATTTCTCTCCACACATATAGGTAAAAACCAACAGGGGTACATGCACCTAATAAATTGTATATTGTTTGTTGTAGTATAGAGCAATGTAATAGGGATTGAGCTCTTCAAACTCTTAGCAATAATATAATATATAGCGTTTAGTAGTAGTATAACAATGATAATAATAAATTGTAATATAATAATATTGATTAATTAAATAACCATTGTTTGTGTGTGTGTAATTATGTTAATGTATGTTCTTTTCTCCTTCTTCTTCTTCTCTCTCTTGAGTAGTACTTGCGAAAAGGGCAAATACAAAACTACTAAACTATTTTTTTTGGAATCACAGATCAGTACAATATATAATACACATTATTATATAATAGTCCAACTGTGGAGCAAGCCACAATATTCTTCATTACACAGTTTTTTTCTCCCTCTCTTTAACTTTTCCTCCTCATCCTCCATCAGACACAGGTATGTAGTGGGTGTGTGGGGGGTTTGTAGGGGTGGATGGATGATGGTTGTGACAAATTGAGAAAAAAATCTTTCTCTTCAGCCACATTATTGTTAAAATGACCACCACAAAAGTTGTGTATCGTGTATGTGTGAAGTTAACGAAAAAACAACTTATCCTTCAACATTCTTCTTCTGATACAATCAAATTGTGGTAGTACTCGTGATGCTGATGGCTGTTGAATGCTATGATTGACTGGATAATCTTGAGTGTTCTTAAATTTTCTTCTACTTTTTACCACTCATCGCAGAAGTAGTAGTAGGTCACACCAAAAACATTATTGTATTGTATTCTTTTTAGCAGTAGTATCCTATGCGTCCAAATTTTCCACAATAACAAATTATTGTGGTCCGTATATAATTACATAAGTATATTAATGTACTCTTTCCCCCCAACTAATTATAATCATAGTAATTTCCTTCTAAAATCCTCCATCTAATATCACACCGACCCTTATCCCTCTTTTTTTAAAGTAACATCGAGATTCTTAGGGTAAAATTTACGTGATGAGGACAGGAGAGGAGTGGGGGTTTGCTTTTTTGGGTTTTTTGTTTTGTAAGGGGGAAAAAGAAGAGGAGAGAGAGAAGACATTGCTATCATTATCATTATGATTAAAGGATTCATTGTTAGGAATTATTGTTTGACGTTGATTTTGACTGATTTTGTGTAATTTGCGATAAAACTTCCTGGGTCGCATTTGCTTTCAAAATTGAATTCTAAAATTACAAAAGAAAGGACATCAGTATTACAGTCTCTTCTCTTTCTAATAAATTAAAATATATCATCATCGCATTCTCACCTCCATCTCCAATTGTCCAATCCTTTCCATCAATTCTGAGATTTTTTCCTTGAGAACCTCCACTTCTTCCCGGACAGCGAACATTAGATGACTCTGAAAAACAAATACAAAATCAAATTAATACACATATTCGAATATAAAATCCCCAAAATATGTCAATTAATAGTAACAAGTTTAAATTACCTTAACAAGATCCTGATTCGGGGAAAAAAGAGAAAGAAAGAACATGATTAGTTATTTCATATCACATCATTTTTGACATTACATATCTAGACTTGGCCAGTTCATCAAAATCCTTATCTCATCTCTCTAAAATCTATCAAAATTTATTTCCTGACTACTATTCAAGAACTAACCCTTAATCACACACAAAGATACAAAATTTCATAAAGCACATCATCAATCTGAAATCAAACACGCTCCCGATTCTCTGCAATACGACAATAATACCCAAAGTCAGAGTATCATAGAGTTACGCATCTCATCAAAAAAACAAAACTCTTTGAATTTAATGATGACACGGCCTGCTTACACTCTACCCTTTTCCCACTGTATATTGGCCTCAGAATTAAACTAGCACTCAGATGGTTTGAGCAAAATAAAATAAAAAACAGCTGTGTGTCTGTCAATCAAGTGCGTGTCTGTTGACGCACAAACTGTCCAAAAAATCGATCCCCCTTCAAACACACACACACACACACACACACACAATTGTGTCAAATTCTGTACAATCAACTCCAAAAAAAAGGAAATTGTTGCATCAAAATTTCAAAACGGTTTTCATTCTCTTCCACTCTACACTTACTATAGAGTACACAAACACGCACGCACGCACACTTTCATTTTTTATTCCCCTCTCTATCTTTTATTATCCAAATACGCACACACAGTTTAGTTTAGAGTGTGGTCTACTTTTCCAAGTAACTTACACGACTGAGTACGTGACTTTTTCCCGAGGTAAAATCGGACATCTCAATTAAAATGAAAAACTTTCAATTTTTTCTAATCCATTCCCTTCTACATAACGCACCATGACTTGAGGCAAAGGAGATACAAGAGAGAGAGAGAGAGAGAGAGAAAAGTAAAAAAAAAACCGTCACGTCTTTACTACTATTCTGACGATCATCAAGCCTTTTTCTCCCAAAGGCACACAAATTGAAGTTAATATCTGTAACAGAAGGAGAAACCCAGATGCCTTTTGCCTTTTTTAAATTTAACATTTGGAATCTACTGTACAAAATCCCTCTCTCTACTTTACAGTCTACACGAGTCATACCATGGAGAAAAGGCAGGAATCAAAATTGATAAGGATAAAGTCCCTTTGACCTTCATCTTGACGCACAAAGTTTGACCTCTTTTTCATCCAACAACTACACACACACACAGCACACGCCGAGTGAAGGAAATGCCTCCTATACTCTACTATGGAGAAAAAACGGATACAGACAAACCAGGAATACTTCACTACTGTACTCTGTACTACATATACTGAAGATGACGGCTACCAGCCTTTGCACACGCAGAATTTACGACGCACATTCGCACATACTCTCAACACACAACTTTGCAAATTCTTTCTTTTATATTGTGTGTGTGTGTGTTTAGTAGATTGCATTGTGGGGAGTCCCTAAGCTCCCCTATTCCACACACACACAGAGCACAGCAAAGAGATCCAGACTCAGTTGGAAACGTTACCTTGACATTGAAAATCCACTCCAGGAATCCATTATTACTAAGCTACACACACACACACGCCAGAAAGAGAGTGAGAGAGGAAAAGTCTTTAGTAATTTTCTATTCTGCCAAGAGCCATTGCAGACAAAATGGAGACTCTCACTCACTTGTCTTACGTAAAAAAAGGCAGCTTAGCTATATACCATCCAGCACACAAGATCTCTGCTGTTATATGTACATCCGAGCGACACGTGGTAAAACTGGAGAACAGAGAAGTGAATCCCACTAAGAATCTCCTCCTCCTCCATCACAAACTTCTCATACTCCAGTTTTTTTGAGGTCAAGTTCTCTCTCTCTCTCCACATAAATTCTACTTTCTCCATATCCTCAAAGCACGCGCCAGAGTAAAAGTCGGAATATTACGAACCATTATCTAATACCCTTTCACTCAATTTATTTTCACACAGACAAATACACAGCCTCATAACTTTTTTCAATTAATTTTCCTGGAAACTCTTTAGGAAATAAAGAGGCCGTAGGACAACTAAATTTTTAGGAACAACCACAAAACAAATTGAAAACACACTCTGTTATAAATGAGCTTTTTAGTCAAAGAGAAAAATTCTTTTCCTAACTTCATCCTATTTACTAAAATCCTAGTTTAAAACTAATTTTAAAGATAATTAATTGCTTTTTTCCTCTCGACCACTAAATTTTTTTAAAAAATAATTACACAATTTTAAATTCTTGGATTTTCACTAAATATGAACATTTCCTTGATAGCCCCTTTTACTTCTTTTATTAAAAATATTAAAAAATAAAAAACTCACTTCCTCGTCCGGGACAAAAAGATAGCAGACATCGTTCAAATCCTTTCTCCAAATCTCATAGAGAGCAGAAGAAGAAACTCTCCTTCTCTTCTGTACTCCATTCCCACCATTATTATTATTATTATTTGTACAGATATTCCTACTTGTACTCAAATTCTTCAACAAACTCGGTGTAGTAGGACCAGGCATCACAACAACCGAACCGTCGTACATCATCTTTAATCTTTTCTTCAAATTGATTTTACACAAAAATCCTTCACTTCACCTCAAACTAACTTCAAACCGAAAGAGTCTCACAGTTCAAAACCCTTTCAACTTGAGTCTTTAAAAACTGTTTTTTCTTCCTTCAAAGTCTTCTCTCAAAGACTCATCAAATCTAATGCACCACACCACACTAAATGTAAGAGAGAGGCTGAAGTACAACACACAAAGTCAGACCACACACCACACTTCAACTTGAGAATCAAAAGAGAGTGTCTCTTTTCTAGCTGTTGACTGTTCAACTCGAGAACGGAGGAACAACTGAGGGACGTACAGACAGAGTCCCAACCTTTATATGTAATAAGCTCAGAGTCATCACACTACACAGACAGACACACTTTGCTTTTCTACTCTTTGCTCTAGTGTGTAGAGTGTGTGTGTCACATCACCAAAGTAAAAGAGTCCCTCTCATCTACTTTTTCCTATACCACCAACTCACCCAACCAACCAACATTAAACCCTGACTGAGCTATATATAATTCAAACCATTATAGATATCCTTATCCACACACACACACACACACACATTACATACTACATACTACTTGAGAATCCAGATAAATGGTACATATAGATATATGGAAATCATCAACCACCATTAACCTCCTCTCGTCCTACAATACAATACTTGTATTAACACACACACAGCACTCAATAAAATATTAACCAGGAATCATGTGTTGTATGTGTCTGTGTGCCACTGCGTGTGTGTGTTTTGTTTCAAATCACAATGGATTCAACACCACTTGTCCCCACCGATTTTTACACACTCGTCCTCCTCTCATGAATACACATTGGGTACAATTGAAAATCATACCAATAAATTATAATTATTCCACTTTGTACAACCACAACCTCACACCATTCCAGAGTGTGTGTGTGTACCGTGTACACACACCGTGCAAAAAGATGCCTGGAGCGTTTATAATCCATCTCTTTTCTTTTTTTTCGATATAAGAAAACATATTTCAAGGTTGACATAAAGGATAAAGGCAAGAGTTGTTACATCATCTTTTAAATAATAATAAAAAATTTCCTGGATCTGGACAACCAATCTCAATCTTTCACGAACTGTGTACTGTGTCTCATGAGTTTCTGTCGAGTGTTAGTCACAAAAAATTCTTTTGTGTTTACAAAGCGTGAGTTTAGTAAATACAAACAAGGAGGAGGGGGAATAAAGACACACACACACACAGAACAAATTAATTAGTAACGAAAAGTTTTTCTCTAATTGAATATTAATCCAAATTTTTTACCGTCATCATGATAACCTACCAAAAATATGTAGACTCTCTCTGCGCTCAACCTTCTCTCAATCAGAATGTAATCAATGACAAAAACTGAACCAACATCTCATCAACTCATTTACTATTTCCTTATTCACTAGGATGAAAAAAAGAACACACACACACACACACTAACTTCTACATCTTCCTTCATCCTCTTGTGATCTGTGTAGTGTCATCAAAAAACAATAATATTTATAACATTTTTTCCACACTTTTGTTTGTTTTCTCATTAAATGATCCCCTCTCCCCTCCTCTCTCGACTTCTTGTAATGATCAAAGAGTGAGAATCCTACAAGAGAGAGACAGCAGGGAAATTCCGTACAAAAAAAAGAAGAAAAATTATTTCAAACAAAAAGTATCTTCCTGCATCCATAAAATCTATTACATTGCAGACTACCAGTTTGCCAGTATGATCCACCATGATACTTGGTGGAAGTGACAGTCATTCCATGAAAAAAAGTACACACAAAATTCTAATATGAAACTTGTATCATCCTTCTTCCCCTATGCTGTGCCAACCTGTTTTAGTTCTTTTGTTCCATTGCATACAGAACACACATCAGTCGAACCATAAGAACAACGGAGAGAGAGAGAAGAGAATGGGATTTAGAGTGGATAGTATAAATGTGAAGTATTCATTGAACTGAAGGTAAACCTGCCATAATAAAATTAAAGACGGCAAACTGGATTCCTCAGCAGAACCCACAAAAATTGCACAATGCAACTGGAGTGCGAGAGACTGTGTGTGTGTGTCTGGTTGAGTCTGTTCTAGGTTCTAGAGTTATGAGAGAAGTCTTGAATGTCTTGAAAAGAATGAACGAAATTTTTACATCCTATTATTCACATTCTTATATTCCAACAGTCAAATTTTTCATTACATCATCATCCACCATTCAATTTTAAATTAAAATTCAACATTTTATTACTACCTACGAAAGAATATGGGTGGAAATACCCCAGAGTATAATTCTGCTAAAAATGTAAATCGAATTGTGCAAAAATATTAGGAATTACCAAAAATATACTGAAAAATTCTAAAATTACCCTTCTCCGATTAAAATGACAATACTTTTTAAAAATATCTCTCCATAAATATTTCATAATCATATTCAGCTGGTTCAATTCCAGTGGAATTATTCCATCCATCTTTGATTTAATTTTGATTACATAATATTACAACAATGCAATATCCAAAAATAGCATCCCTGTGTAAACCAAACTACAATCAAATTAAAAATATTCCAATACATTGGATAATCCGAGAAAAAATTGAATACACTTAAAATGTCGTCTCCCCTTTCTAGCTAACCCTGAAAACTTAATACGCACCTTGCGCCTATTTGTCCTATAATATTGTGTGTGAACACCTTCCGAGTATTTAATGAGCTAATAATACACATCTTGTTGCTACTTATAAACTCCACGGACCAAACAATAAAGTACAAACATATACAAGAAAAGAATATTCAATTAACCTGTCACCATATCTATTATCCACACACACTCTTCACCCTTAAGAATACAACACAACGGAAAGGAAAATCTGGAATGAGAATCCCATTATATTGTAACTCAGCACTTCATAAAGTATCATGGTAGTAGGTAAAGAATGTGGAGGAGAGAGATGGTAACAAACGGAGTTATTTTAAATATAAAAAAATTCCTCATTTCCATTACAATGAAAAACCATGTGGTGTCGTCGTTCCACATTGTATTTACCAAATTTATTTTTAACTCCATCACAAACAAAATTCTCCTCAAAGTAAATTCACTTAGTTATTACTACAAACATTATCTAATAACACACACACACAGCAGACTTCATAACTCATTTAGACCCAGCCTTGTGTCACCCCATCACCCCTCACGCAGGACAACAGGACACACACACAGACTTAGTGAAAGAAAATTTCCAAAAATATTCCATACACAATCCATATATAAATAAACTTAAATATGAAATCAATCTTTCACAGCAACATGTTCCTCCTTGAGCTGAATACTAAATGTCAATCTTAGTATTCCAATAATTTCTAAAAGTGGAGTCATGATTAAAGTACAAATTTCACTTCTCCAATTTCCAATTAAATTAACCCATGAAATGAACCATTAGCAGTTTGTCTATTCTCATAATTATAGAGCAGATGCTAAAAATACCAAGTGGCCAAATATTTCACAAAAACACTACTTTTCACCGAAGCCAAACGCACCTCATGTTCCATCGATGATGAAAAAAAAGTCGTAAAAAGGTCAAGAGCACGACTAGCCTCTTTTCTCCCTTAATTCTAGCCAACTGTGAACGGAAGTATAATGTGAACAGACAACCCATCTTAACCCGTACCAGGACCAGACAGACAGAAGAACCAGGAGAGAAAAAAACCCATCAAAAAATTCTGGAGCATCAACCCATCATTTACTCCTCTTTATAGATGAACTAAATAAATATATTCTACACAATGCATGCACATTTTAATATTTTGGCACTCACTTCTCCCACTTCACTTGTACTTTCCACTGTTCAAAGTCTACAAAGTAGACTAAGCTCTCTATACAAAAGTACATCAGACCAGAACACTTACACATACTGATGGGACACTTTAAACCACTCTCCTCAGTCGGTGGTATTATCTAAGAAAGATGTTTGTGTCTGGTGTAGTACACGTGTACGCAATATGTCATTTTAGTCATTTTCTAGTCCAAACAACACACACTGTCTAGTACATCATATCACAGTACAGTGGAGGTATGATAATGTGTGTCTACAATGTAAATATCATCTTTTACAAAAAAAACCAAGATAACTACATGCACTGTAGATCAAAGAAATCCCCACCTTCACACAACAATAATAATGCCTTGTCAAATAAAGGTCAAGTCAGGCAGTCACACAAGTTCAATTTTACATTATCGCTGAAATAACAAATACACAACTACGATAGAGAGTGGCTAATGGATTCCTAAAAATATTCTGTTTTTATTTGCATAATCAATCATATACGCAGTGACAACAGAGCAGTGTGTGCATTACAATAGTACATCAATATTCTAACCTCTACCCAAATTTTAAACTAAATTCAAAAAGTGACTCATTAAAATACTTTTTCTTTTCAGAAAAAAAACTTTTCCATATCCTCAATTTAAGTACTAACTCCATTAAAAATCAATTACACAACTCAATAACCTTTTCTTTGGAAATGTTACATAACTCTATGTCATATCCATTCTAAAATAAAAATGAAATTCCAGCGAACGTGCGATGAGCCATTTCAATAACCCAACAATGAGTAGTCACGTTTTGTCTTAACAAATCTACACTTAATAAACAATCATATATCTGGTAAGAAGGAGTAAGGAGGAGGAGATGCTTTGTTGGTTACTAAACGACATTGTCAAAATTTTCCTCTACTACTTTCGTCTCTGCCAGTTGTGTCACCCATGAAAAATCATGGTTGATTGAGTTTGACACAGCACAACACATACACACACACAGTACACAGTCAAGCGGAAATTCCTTTTATCAATTCACTTCCATTTGGAAAACCTTTTCGGATCATTAACATTTTAAAACACACACTCTCAATCATCCCTTATCAACCAAGTAGATCATCATCATCATTTTACCTAGTTACACACACTCCATAACAACAACAACGATGATGATGACAAAGAGAGAGAGAGAGAGACAAACACACACTTAATTTGAATTTTAACCCATCTTTCCCTCTCCTATTTATACGTTCCACAAAAAATATATATTATATTATATATCAAAAATCTTTCCTCTCTTCTCCATATTCAGGATCCACATTTTGATTGACTGCCACGTGTGCATAATTTACACTGTCTGTCTATACTCACTACAGACGCACACACACAACCTCATTTAAAAGGCAAATCCAAAGTTCAAAAAACACTGGCCTTTGTCTCCTTCATCCTTCATGCGTAGACAAGACATTAGACATTACATTACAAAACATCCAATCTCTCTACAAAAAAAACATTTAGTACTAACTGTTTGAGAAAAAATCCAATTTCAACCTTCTTCGTCAAATACAAAAACAAACACACATATCCAGTGTCAAGCTACTCTAACCTCATGAAATGCTATCAATTTTGTAATCCCATTTTGATTTTGTCCAGACTACAATAGTAATGGTTCAGAAAATCCTTATTGAGTATCAAAAAATAACTTTCCTTTTAAATCCTATGAGGATCACAAAATCCACTACAAGTCACACAGTCTCACTCTCTCTAGAACTGATTGTGTGTGTCCATAAAATCTCCAAATGACTCTATATAAATTTATAACTGTCTCCTTCTTCCTCTCCCTCTCACTCAGATATCAGCAACAAGTATTTTACTAGTAATACCCTAAAGACTTTAGGCTAAAGTAAAGTCAAGGAATATTAAAAAAAAAGAGCAACACCACCAACAACAATTTCCATTCCATTTAATATTATGAAAGCCAAGTTCATGACTTTAGCCTTGAAACAATCCTTTTATACCAATCGTCATCGTCCTATCGTGTAATGTCACAAAATTTTATAGTCGGAACATCACATCACACAAAAACTAAAGAGGATTTGTCAAAAATTCATGGAGGAGGAAGAACAGACAGGAAAGGACGTGGAGAGGAAGAAGAGTTTGATCTTGAAACTATAAAACGATCACAGTCATTCACATCACAGCTCAACATGAGAAAGACACATCCTTCTACGCTATTAGTATTATATCAGATCATTCTGAGATCATATAACATAATAATATTCCTACTGGAAGGACGGTCAAATATAATACCAAATAATCCTAGCCTAATTGTGTGTGTGTGCAATATCAATATCCACCAACTCAAAATGTTGATGGCTGAATTCCTCCTCGTCTTCAAGTAAAAATACTTCATATCCTCACACAAATCCATGTGTGTAATGTGTCACTATTTATACCCTGTCTCTCTCTCTACTCTGTACGTGTGCCTAGTCTGTGTCTATTTCTTCCAGTTCATAATATTATTATAGCATTAAATACACCATTGCAATTTCCATTGCAGTTCTCTGTATCAAATTATTATTACAAAAATCGTTGGGTTATCCTCTCCTTTTACTATTACATAAAAAAATCAAAGAGGAACAGAGAGAGAAAAAAAAGAAAGAAAAATAATTTGGCTGCCACTCAACTTGTAAACGACGCATTATACAACATGTATAAAACATTAAGTCCATGGTCCAAACATATTACATGGAAACCACACACTACATTACATGTCATATAGTAAGGGTAGTCTCAACATTACATTTCATATTACAATCGTATAGATACGATTGAACCATATGATCAATGTAGAGATAAAAAAAAATACACTGGCGGGTAATTCCCTTCCCTGTTAACATTGAATCCTATCTCACTCGTCTACTACTACTTGTCTCCCAATTAAACCAACTCTACTTCTTCGAAAAAAAAACTATCCTTCCATTCCCAGACACACACGTCTCACAACTTCGGAGTAGAAATAAAAATTCAATATTCCGTAACACACAAAATTAAATCCAAATTGTGAGGATCCCCATGTCCGGATCTAATACGAAAACTTTATGATCCAAAGAAATGTCCTCCCTATCCCTTCCCACCGTTCAAAAAAATTCGTTGGACAATTTCCTATTCATATTTTTTCTCAATAAAAATTGGCAATAACAAATTCTGGGTTTACAAATCACCTCATGAGTATTGAAATCCATTCACAATTTTTTTAAAAAACCAAGAAAGTGTCTAACTCTCCAGCAGACTCTTAAACTCTGTCCAAAAAACAAGTCTATTATTAAATCTTCACTTAATCATCACAATTAAATTTTTTGAATGACACTTCCATGTCTCAACCCACCCATCTCGTCTTTCATCTCTCTCTCTCTCTCTTACTCCTCGTAAACTACATCTAATTTATAATGTGACAGAGACAGGGACACACGAGCAGGGAAAAATTGAACAAGAAAAATATTTGCCAACATCATCTACACTCGAAATGTGTGTGCAAGTTCAAGACTTGTACACACTCCTAGTATTCGCAAATTTTGCACACTCACTCTACTTTTTCTCTATCTCTCTTACCCTCAGCCAACACAGTAAATACTGCAGGGAAGAAGACTGCACACAATATGATATCCACAACATAGTGAGAGATCTGCAATCATCACTGGAGCTCTCGGATTTTGACATTTTTGAGACCGAACCATCAGTTCATCTTCTCAAGTACAGACTTGTAATACTTATACACACACACGAATACGTGCGTCTATCAATTTCCCTTCTGTCTCCCTGTGTGTGTTTGTCATATCGTCTGGTTGCAACCATTGCAAAAAAAATTGTATACATTTTCTACAAGGAAAACACCGATCTCCATCCTAAAAATACTGTACGACATGTAAGCACAGTATAAATAACAGGGAAAGGGGGATTCTATCAGAGACACGAGCTGAACATCCACCCATCCCCCAGAGAGAGAGGAAGGATGTGTCTTCTTCTCTCAAGATACATGAGAGAAGAAGAGAAGACGAGAGGAGGACTGATAGAGTGAGACGGGAGGAAAATCCGAAAACCTATCCATCCATGATTGACTGAATTGGATGGAGAATATGGAACCCTCCTTTTTTGCTCTCTCTCTCTCTCTCTCCAGTGAAAGCCATTTCACGTTACTTTCACACACACACGCCGAACCCTGGATCACTCACTCTATCCGTTTCTCTCGTTGGATAGAGAGAGAGGAAATTTGCGAGAAATGAGTATTAAAAAAAGGATCATGTCTGCATCTTCACTTCATGTTTTTTGAAGACAAAACGGAACCAGCTGCTCCTTTAAAGAGACCCCAGAGGACAAAAGAGAGAACGAGGGAGAGAACCTCTCAACTTGACCTTTGTACAACGGAAGAGACATACACTCTTACTTGCTTTGTGTGTGACTTACATCGGATGAGAGAAATAATAAAGAACTAGGATTCCCTGTCACTTCAAAGAATACACAAAATAAATCTTCTTTCCTTCCTTCCCCAATTCAAATTATTCCATGTAATGTGTGTGTGTACTTACTGTATGCAAAATAGAGTAAAGAGAAAGGGGAAAAAATAAACATTTACTCTGTCTCTCTCTTGTTCAACTCCGCCCCCAGTATAAAATTACTGTAACAGCGTCCCTTCTCTATCTGAACCCATTTTGTGCAGTGTCTTGACTCCCATAAACTCCCTTGACAGTCAATTATTGACGAGTAGGAGTGAGGGAGCGGTTAAAAAATGGTTAAAAAACAAGAACTGAGAGTCCTGAGGGAAAAATTGGTATCTAAAATCCAATATATTACCCTATATAGAAGAAAAGGGGAAACATCAAGGTCACATTTGACTTTTGGTAAAGAATATTCTTCAAAATTCATCATTCTACTCACTCTCTTCAACTACAGAGGATGACTCACTTGGAAAAATATTTGACAACAAAAAATTCTCATTTTTATGGAACCTCCACATTATGGACATTTTATGATGGACATTGTCATTTGTCAAGCATAAAAGGGACTCAAATATTCGGTAATAAAATCATAAATTTTTTCCATCCCATCAGTCTATATTTAACACATTAATTTTTATATGACTACAATCAGTACTGTATGCTATTTGTCTTCAGTAGTTCCAACAAAGTGCGAATTTAATTGTTTTACAAGTAGTGCACACAGCCACATCGTGCATTGTGGGTAATTTCAATTTTCTTTTTTAAAATAATCAATACAGTTCAGTTAAAGAGTCAAGAGTAAGTGGGGGGAATGACTGGAGTCAAATCATATAAAGTCGTAAATATTCTCCTAAAGGCCCCTCTAATTCAACAATTGGATATTGTGTTGTGGCTACGAGTGCATGGTTGGATTATATTATAATATCATCACGTGATCCTTCCTATTGTTTAAATTTTTTAATACGAGATCAATGACCAGTTTAACGAAAAAGGAGATACAAATTGTAATTTACGAGTCACTAGTCAGGCATATGGTTCTTGGCTCTTCTTAAAGTAAAAAAATATAAATATTGACCACCCGAGTCAATTATCTGAGTCATACTTAAATCAAAACCACATAAAAAACATTTAGTCCAAAAGTCGTACAGGGACACAGTCATGTCGTATCATCACAATGGAACCGATACTGTGTGGACAAGTAGAAAGCACTAGAAACTACTAGAAAGGTATATTAATATGCCTAACTCATCATAATTTTGAACATGATATGTATCAAAAAAAACAATTTCTTGAAATGAGAATGACGCAGTTGTTTCACTTGACACCCAATCATAATTACCCTGTCCCTATTCAATACTCATTTCCTCAATTCATCATTAATTTTTCTGAAGAAATCCTAGCATCAAATGTCATGTCACAAATCTCCAGTCTAGTCTAGTTACTCTTATCAAAATTTTTCAAGAAATACCGTACAATGTCCCACAACTCGAGGACTTCTCTAAAATTACATTATTATTCCATATTGTAATCCACAAGACAATTTTCAGAATATCTTATTGTTACCCACTAGAATGCGTATTATTTTCATAATGAATAATACGATTTTTAATTCGAACGTTAGCAAAAGGTCCCTGCACCTTGGATTCTTTTTGAAAGAGGGAGGATTTACGATACAAACGTTTAAGGATTACTCTTAGGATCACCATTTAAATTCCTTGTCATAAATACTCCCCTTAGAATTATAAACACTAAATATTCTCTCTCTCATTTCAAATATTTTTGTACATAATATAAATTCCCCCGACATAGCTCATTCACTTCACCGGAGTCGTAATACAGAAATAAAAATATGGGACAGCCCAGGATCCATCCATCCACTCTGACTACATTTCGTACATATTCTGTTTTCTGTGGCAGAAATAATAAGTGAGACAAATATTTGCTGACTACTCTTTACTGTATGAGACAAGCAGTAGGGAAAAAAATAATACAAAATAATACAAGCTCTACAGTGTATCGTGTCTCATCTTTCTCTATCCTACCCTCTGCTTTCCCTAAGAAACTGGAGCCAAGTTATTAATAAGTTTTTACAAGAGTGTAGTGTAGTAGTAACTTTAAAGAGAGAGAGAGTTCACTTACCATGGCTTGCTCGATTTTATTATCAATGGCGACCGTGTTCGTACTCGTGCTAAAAAAAGAAAAAAACACATATATACACACACGAAATATAACAACTTTATTAGCAAATCATCATCATCAATGCATTTTTAGTCAACTCATTCAAATTCTTCCTTTCTTCTACACGCACATTCACTCCACACACACACTCAAATTCCAGTCCTATCCTGAATAAACAAGACATTGCCGGGGTAAAAGAAACATCATTTACATAGAAAAAATTAGTGTGCATGACATACACACGTTCTCCGTCTCTCACTATCTTAAGTCGTACGACTGTTTGAATTAAATTACGCAATGTAATGTGTGTGTGTGTGTGTTCGGTTCATGGCCTCCTCCTCCTCCTGCACCTCTTAAAGTCAAATAAACACAGAGTCATTGTGATTGTAGGCAGAGACAGAAAGGCACATACACACACACACACACAAGAACAGAGAGAAAGATTGGATGATTATTCTCTTTGAAAATTTAACAAGAATATTTTCCTTCAATTCCATTCTCATCCAACGGAAGGGGAAGGATCCAGGAGACTCATGTATGTTGTTATCCTCGGCACATAAACCAGACACACATGGGACACAAGAAAAAAAAAAAAGAGAGAAAATCTAAATGGCAGCGGGCGGCGATTCAAGAGGATGCAACGATTTTTTATGGAGTGAAAGTAGAGAATTCCCTCAGTTTAATTTAATTACAATGCACATGTCCAAAATTAAATTAAATGTAGTCTTGGGTGATGGCCTGTCTCGCCTCTTTTTCCCTACTTTTATCTACGTGTGTCTCTCCCTCCCTTATGGCCCATATATATCAAGGAAAGGAAGAGTAGAGAGAGAGAAACTTATTAGCTTACAAGCCCAAGCGTTCCATTGTGAACATCTCATTGTAATTACACAGGGAAATTAATAGGCTTAACAGAGTTAGGAAATAGGGGCTGAACACATAACATTACATTGTGTGTGCCTCTCTCTCTCTGTGTGTGCAGAGAGTGTAAGCCGAAAAAATTCTTGAACGAGTGGAGACAAAGACAACAAATGGATTTGACGTCATCCGTTCATCTTAATGATATTTAAAATATTACTAACATCCGCTATTTTAGTTATGCTGCAGCTGCACACAGATACAGTCACTCTCACTACACTACACTCTGTGTGTGTGTTTGGTGGTCAATTTCTAAATCACACACACACACTTACTAAAACGTCATGTCACTTATGCATAGTGAGAAGATGAGAGTGAGAATTTTGTCCAGACACACACACACCATTAATCATCCTCAATTCTCCATATCTGACTAAACCAGAGTGTCATTGACCCATATTTTTTTAAATGGAACACACACACCCCTTCATTCTCATTGCTGAATTTTTGGATTCTAATTAAATCGCCTGAGTTACCTTCCTCACTCAATGACGTCACAATAAGGAGTTATACTTTCTTTAAAAAATCATTCCCTAACTGTATTTGTACAGTGCGAGCGTGGATGCATGCTGTGGAATTAATTAAAATTTGGTGCAAACCAAAAATAACATGATTTATCACTAATTTCATTAGACCCATCAAAATACAATGATTCGTCATCAATTGGATTTGGGACAGGTAGAATATACACATTAGAGTTCCGCCGCATGTGGCACAATAAGATCATCTTAATTAAATAGACATGAGTCAACTCGAGTGTAACGTAACCCATTTAAAATAGCATTAACCACATTCAAAAATGCACTAACTCTCTTTTTAAATACTGACCACATCAGGCAATTTCTCCGTAACTAAGTAGAGTGTATGAAGTGTGAGTCAAAGGATAGTAATGTCCTTCGTCTTGTCATGAACACCACCTTTCGCAAATTGCAATTTATAATTAAGACCAAGAATTTCAGAAGACTAATCCCAGTATTTCCAGTATTACTCAATCATGTAGACATGAGTCAAAGACCAACTGCATTTTAAATACGAAGCAGGAAAATTAGAGGGGATATTTGTACAATAAATTGTCAACAATTTAACACACACACACGAGTAATTTCCGTATTGCTTAATACAATCATCTTCGTCATCATGAGATTAGTCAAAAAAATAATAATATGTTTATTTCACTTACCCAATAAAATTCTTTATGAAACAGTAGACGTAGGTAATGAGTGTATTCTGGTCAAACAAATCTGGATTGGCCAAGGGTGACCTCAAGTCAACCCGGAGGAGGGGAACACTTAAAGGGGATGAAGCCGGGATTTGAGATACAGAGTGATGAACACTCGCACTCGAGTCTGCTGCCAGCGAAGACATTTTCTTCTATCTTATCCGAAAAGTCTGATTTTTTCTCTCAGTTTATCTCTACAATTGTATCGTAGAAGTAGACACCCTCAAAAATACAATCCCTTTTCTAATATCTTTTGTCTAAGTATTTCTCAAAAAATATGTGTAGTACTTTCTCCCTTCAGCAGCACCAACAAGGAAGAAGAAGAATCCAGGTAAAAGGTAAAAAGTATGAAAAAGCACTTTCACTTTCCCCTCTCCTCACGCACAATATCCTTTACACACCTGCTCCATGTTACACAGAATGCGTACTGTAGTAGTAGTAGAATAGAACAGTCAACTGTCTTACAATTTGGCTCTGTTCAACAATTTGTAGAAGGGACAGGTACAACAATTTCCCCGAATTTAAATGGTCAGTTAATTTATCACACCAACAGTTAATTATCTTTTGCTTTTTCCTCACAAATTTTTAACCGGATATATCTTTGTCTCTTGGAAGGCAGTGTAAGCCGATTAAAACCTACACACAAACCAGGTACAACAGTTTTAATTATAAATCCTTTTTTTTGTGAGACACCTTTCACTTGAGAGTTTTGCAAATTTCTATTCGCCACAGATGATATACTGTACTGTCCCCCGACAATCCCACGTCAGCAGTGACTGTACTGTCGGGATACACAGTTTTGTATTTAAAATTTTTAGTACTATTTCAATTCCCTTTAATCCCTTTGAGCAGAAGATTTCAAGCTGGGATCTTGTAATATACTTTCAAAAATTTTCACAATTTAAAATGGTGTGTTGTGTGTGTACGTACACGAAGAGGCTCCTCAACACCAGTTTGAAAAAAGAGTGCAAGGAACAAAACCCTTGACTTGAGCTCAGCTTGAGTGTTGCTAAGCAAGTGTGTGGAGAGCTGGAGTGCAGCTAAGAGAAGTTGACTGGGATCGCGAGAAAAGAACACACACACAAGTTACGAGACTTGCCGAGAACAACAAGGGCGACAGAGAGAGAGCACCAACGACCGACTGTCTATGCTTCGAATATAAAATTGCATATACACAGACAGTTGTACTACAGTAGTCCTATTACACTGCTCACCCTCCCCAAAATGTGTGAGAGTGAGTACTCCCCAAGAAGAAGAAGACAAAGTCAATAGAGACGAGGAGTTTCCAACTAGCACACACACACACTCACTTACGGCAACCCAACTGTACTAAAAAAATTTTTAACTCCATTATATATCCTATAATCCAATAGTTTTTCTTTACTACTACTACACTATATAACTACGCACCCATACGATTATTATATCCAGCTGACTCGACTCAGTCGCCCCGTCAACTCAACCCGCCGCGGCCGCACCATACTATTCTTTCTTGGGGTAGTGCAAAATTTATGTTATGTGTGTGTTGCACACTCTCTGTTACTCCTGCACACACACACACACACAAAACATATGGGAGAACCTTTGACTTGATTTCTGTTGTGCCAACTTTTTTTTGCATGAACCAAAAGCTTACGTACATACTTGGGAGAGTAGCAGAGAGCTCTATACACATTTTTTTTAAATGGTGGAATAGGAATGTACAGGGGTTGGCAAAAACTATCTTCCTATTTCCTACTTGATGAAATTTATTTGCAAAATTCTATTCCTTTTCGTTCTATACATGACATTGGAGTTTTGGAATTTGTCAAATACAATTTTTTCGATTAAAAACAAATATTTCAGGAAAAATGCCTTCTAAGTATTCCAATTAAAGACGAAAGCTACACATACATTTTTTGTCAACCTCTTTCCTAATGCAAATTAACAACTTGTAAAATAACCATTGACCCTGTACATCTCTCCCTCTAGAACAATGTGTGTGGATCAGACAGATTATATTTACATTTAATTATTGTAACTAGACTCTCGTCGACCCTACATACAACAGTATGTATAGTATTGGTCAGTACACCCTCAATCATCTCAACAAATCAATTCCTCCTTCTCGTCGTCCCTTTCCACTTCCTTCCTTTCCCTCTCTCTCACACACTCATTGTATTCCAGTATTACTTTTACTTTACATACACATTTATGGGTTTATATGAACCTCAATTAAACTTGCTCAATAAAAATTCCATTTCCTTTTTTACACCTCTTGACTAAATGAGTTTTTAATCGACTTAACAATTTTTTATTAAATATCAACTACACACTGAACACTGACCACACCCCCCCATTTGTAAGTCACACACTGTTATTATTAGCTTCAATGACCATTAGTCACTCTCTCCAATTAGAATTCTTTTTTTTAAAAAAAAAATTGAGATTCAAATCTTTCAATCTAAATGACCATACTGAGCTGATATGTACTGTGTGAAGTGAGAGTCAGT
>WJFB01001803.1:0-25894 GCA_009870185.1 Pygmarrhopalites habei
AATAGGACTTGTCCATTTAAAGTCACCAGTGACCTCGAAGGTCAGCATATGTGTCCCACATTATTTTAATGGAGATTTTGAGGTGATCAACTTTGTCCATGCTCACAAAGTGTCATCATGTCACTGGAGACCTACAGAGGTCATTTAGTATATATCTACACACACACATACGTTATTGTTGAACGGAATATAGGCTGCATTGAAGATAAGTTGACCTCTGGAGGTCAAGGGAGTGTATGAATTGAAAAAGTGTCCAGGAGAACGTTGGTGTGGAAGGGGTCAGCTAGCTGTGTGCCAAGTTTGGGGTCTCCAGGATGCAAACTAATTTTTTCGAGATTTATTGGTAATTTATTGGTTGGACCAATAAATTATTGGTTTGCCAATACCAATACCAATAAACGTATTGGTGGACCAATACCAATATATGATCTCTAATGGAGTTACATTATGTTCCGTTGTTCTTGAAAATTGATGAAATGGGTTAATATTCCAGGGTTGTGTATTGTCGCCTTGATTCGTTCTATCAATAGTGTCATTTTTAGCAGCAAGGAAAAATTTAAAATTTATGGTGTCATTTATGAATCATAAAATTTTCAACTTGTAAAATTTGGGGCAGTAAAATTAAAGAGAAAAAAATGTAGATAGATTTTGTAAACTATGGAAATTTTACAATTAGTCATTAGATTGTCGAGCTGTCTTTTTGATCGGTCGGTAAGTTATTTATTTACATGGTAGTCCTGTAGTTGAGGGGTTATACTTAATTTAAAGACACTTGTTTTCCATGGACATTTTATGGCACAATATTACTGATTGAGTCATTAATGAGTAGCTACTACATCACGTTGATGTTTGTCAAGTGGAGGGTAATGCTTGTTTGTGTATGTATAGAGTCACTCAATTTGAGTGGACTTGAAATTTCAAAACTTTTGTGACATGAAGAGTCCATTCAGATAGATTTGACCTGAGGCCTTACTTAGGTATACAGATGAATTTTCTTCAATTTTTTAAAAAAAGGATGTCGTCATGTCATGTAATGACAGTCATAATAATACTTGCTAAATGTAAGGTGTATTTGTGGATTTTTTTGTGTTAGAAAGTTTTGTCATTAAAGAATGAATAAAAATTTTGGAGTGCAATGCATTTCTACATTAATGCAAGGGTGCAGTAGTACCTCATTAGACGGTGTGTATTTTCATTGTATTTAGTGTACATGAAAGACAAGCTGTAAGTCTCTACAGACCGAGAATATGAAGATTTGTTCGATGATTTCATTCATCATAAATGAAAAAAGGGGGATGAAATGGTTAATATTTGTTAATAAGACTCATAAGAGACTGACAATATGTAGACACTGTATAGTACAAACCAGATAGAGAGGGATCACCAAACTAGGTGCTAGAAAAGAAAAATGATATGTGATGTCAATAGAGGAGAGGAGAAGAGGGAGGGAAAAAAAATTTAACCTACATTTTAGGAAATTTGAGGACAAATGGCTATCCCATCCCTGATAAGGATTGTCAAGTGATCAGAGATAGATGATAGATGTATGAAAGAAAAGAAAGAAAATTTTTTAACTCTATGATTACGATATTTATTTATGATGGGTAGTCAAAGATAAATAGAGATGGAGAAATAATATGAATCATGAGGACGTTCTGTTCTGTTGTGAGCATTATAAATGCAGGTAGACTGTAGACGGATGATGATGACAATACAAGCGAAGGAATGAACCCATCATATTAAAACTATATATACCTCTCTTTTCTGTGCAATGGCATTAACAGGCGAGCACATTTCTCTACCCTTAGTCAGTCTGAGTGTGTGTGTGCGTGTAGGTAAATGTAAACACAGCTTTAATAAAGCTGCTTTATTCCACATTGAATTTCACTGGGGTAGCTTTAATAATAGTTGATATAACTTGCCATTGATTGACATTATGCCATGAATGCTACTGTACTGTGAGTGCGTCTGTGAAAAATGTTGTTGTTGTTGTACTCTTTGGCACATTGTAGTGAAGTGGAGTTCATTTGAAACGTGTATTATTCTTAAATTGTAAACTCTAGACTGGGTCCTACTATCTAGGTTTCATAATGATGAGCTTATAATTGTGTAGATTAGTTTTGAAATTGTGAATTAGATGGATGGATACAGTCACTGTTGGTATTGAGGAGGTAGAGAGAGGGGGAGAGATGTAAGTAACACATGTGAAGAGAACTGAATTCCAGTCCATATATGGAGAGAATTTGCTCATTTTTTCGCTTTCACACTGCGTACCATTATATTAGTTATTAAGTAGTTGTGTGCATACTGTATGTGGTGTGTGGACTGTGCGGCATGGATATTTGCAAGTGGACACTAACTAGTTGTACAGTTTACAAAAATATGATGTGTACAATATACCTATGACTGTCTGTGTAAGAGTGTGCTTCATTTTAATGACCATCCGTCCACCGTTGGATCTTGTCAAAATTGTTGTGTGTGTGTAATTGATTATGAATTAACTATGTACTACTGTTTTTTCCCGCTTGCTAATCATTATACCTGTTCATAAAAAAAATATTTTTGAGTAGTTGACATGAATTAATTTGAAGGAAAAAAAATTATACATGGAGGTAGAGACACAGGTCATATTTGGCGATGATTGCCATGCCTGGAATTCTTGCGAGTTGATCATTGAATGATATTTCAACATAATATTGGATCTAGTCATTCGATATCTTTATGAGGTTATAATACATTCATTATTATATATAATAGTGTGACAGATGGACTATTAAAGGATAGAGAGGAAAGAATTAAACCTTATTACCTATTATTATAGTTGTCCATATTATATAATAATATAATGTATTAATTGAGGTAAAAAAAATTACTATTAATTACACTTGTTCAAGAAGAAAGTGTACAATGACTTCAATATTATCAGAATTTCATGATGTGTTCTGTGTACACTGTACAGTTAAGAAGATGATGATGATTGTCATTATGGGAGTATGATTCGTGGAAATTGTAGCTTTGTCACTGTGTGTGAGTATGGGGTATCATCATTCTGTACTGTAGATATAGATAGACAGACATATTGTCTACTACTTAGATACTTAGTAATATTGATTGATTTAGCAAAGAGACTATGGGGAAGAGAGTAACTCGATAATAGTGCAGTTGTATTTTGAGTTGTCGAGGTTAGGGTTTTGAGATGAATGATTGATAATTTAAAATTAATTTGCCGTCAGTTATGTTATCAGTAAAGAATTATTTTTATAGGGTTATAGTAGGGGTCTTAGAGAAAGGTATAGCAAGTGTGTAGTATTATGTTGATTTGTTAATTCCTCGAATGTACACGATAATGTGGGACATAGACATTGTATGTCATCTTTCAATCATCAGCTATGCATACTGATGTCTGTCTTTGTAGTTTACACTGTACAGTTATTCTTACTAATGTTTTGTACTAGGGACTGAGCTCTGTGTGTAGTACACACTCTGCGGACAACGTGTACTAAAAGAAAATACAAAAGATGCCGATAGCTTTGATGGATAATCCATCCAATACAATGGATGAGGAGTGGAATGTAGGAGATAGGTTTTTGAATAAAAAATTGTTGATCATCATGGAGAAAGAAGATTGAACGTAAACAAAAACATTAGGTTATTTATAAACGTAAATCCTTTAGTCGTTGACCAGAGTCGCATCTTTTGATCCGTACGGTCATTGAGATTGAGTGTGAGTAACGAGTAATGTTGTGTTATATTGTGTAGACATTATTGATGTTATTTTGATGGATCACATTTGGGGTCATTTAATTAATTGAAATTCATTGAGAGTTAGCCAGTATGTACACAGTACACAGCAATAATTGTACAACTTGTATTGTAGTGTGTGCAAATGTTCCTAGTTATAGAGTGAGAGTGAGGGCTACTGTGTAGAATTTGCTTGAAGCTACTACTACTACCTCAACTCTTTGCCTTTAAGCTGAGTAAATGACATGTTTTTTGTATTCTGTCTTGCATAATAATAGTATCGTGGCAAACAGTTGTGCTACAAACCATCCAGTGTAGAGAGAGTACAAATAAATATTTTACTCTGAATATCAATCCAATATATTTTCTATTCTTTTGTTTAGAGTTTCTACTAGAGAACACAAAGAGTTTTTTAGTGTACATACACAGAGAGAGAGACTTATTATTTTGTAAATGTTATACAATTATGTTACAGAAGAAGAAATTGTCTCATTTTTTCTCTTGTTATTTATAATTATTTGTTTGTCTCATGTCAGGATTCAGGACATGATCTGTAATTGTAGTTGTAATGTTTATGACAATCTCGTCTTGTACTTGATGGGTTTGGGCATTGTTATTTATTTATGCTGAATACATTTAGTCCACGAGACCAAAGGCTCAAAGGAGTATAGGTCTCAATTACAACGTGGGAGGAGGAACCACATTTTGAAATATATCTATGTTTGTAGTACATAGACTAGTGAAAGAGTAAGAGAAAGAGTCGCATGTTTCAGTGTCTTGCATGGATGACCAAGTGTGGATTCAAGAGAAAAAGTATGAGGAGAAAAGACTAGGACATATTTCTCATTAATATTTACCATTTATTGTTGTTGTTCTCTCTCTGGTATAGACTTTGACTTAATCTTGTAGAAGGGGCAGAGGAAATGGGTTTCTCATTTAAATGTTTAACATGGAAATTTGTATACTTACTGTGAAATCTTCTGCAGTCTAGCCTTGGTTACATACCCCCTACTGTGCTATTTCCACAAAATGGGAGACATTTGTCTCCCACTCTCCCAGTTTTTTTTGCAGAAAGAAAATTATTCTTTTTGTAAATCAAATTGAAGTACATATTGTTGATTTAGTATTGGAGATTAGTTAGGAGATTGATATTATCGTTACCTCATTATGCTTTGCTGCAGAATGTAGTTAGATAAATGGTCCAATCAAACTATCACGTCGGATTAGAGAACATTACTAAATTGGCAAGTTGTCTTGGGAAGAGACTAGAAGTTTTCATTGAGTATTAGGGAAGAAAGTTTCAATGAACTTCATCTCTCTCCCTTGTTTGCTTATTTTTTCTGTGGATCAGTCGGGTGTTAAGTGTGGGCTTGGAAGTTTTGATAGTCAATTTGTAATTAATGTTTTTTTCTACATTGTAAAAATTCAATTGCAATATGCAACCGAGTGTAACTGTAAAAAAAAGAAGACAACATTTTTTTTCGTGCATAATGACTTTAGCCACATTGTAATGCTCACAGGAAAGCACTGTAGACGAGAGTGATTAGTGGTAAAGAAGGAAAAAGAAGAGGAGAAGGAGGAGATTGTGGATGTATGCAATTGATAATCATGATTCGTGACTTGTTTTTACGGTTTCTTTCAGCTTTACCTAGTGAGAGGGAGGGATTTTTCAGGGTTTTGGGTAGGACCAGTGTCATTAGTAGGAAGGATGTTGCTGACAGATTACAGGGAAATACAAGCAGGGAAGGAAAGTCGGCAGTGGTATGTTCGTATAAGTACTCTATGATGTATGATTGTAAAACAATCATCTTTGTTCCACTGGGTCTACGACGTAGACTCTACCTTATGAGGGAGAATGGAAAAAAACAAATCATAACGTGTAAATGTGTGCCAGAGAGAGAGAGGGAGAAAGAAGAAACGGAGATGAGGGAGAAAATTTAGAAAATAGAGGATGTGACAATACTGCATTGTATGATGTGTCGAGATCATGACTATGCAAAATTGAGTACAGTACACCTGGGGGGTGTGAGACTCTAAGAGACTGACATTTGAGACTAACAGCATTGTATACATCATCCAAGTTGTCTCATCTCCTCAATTCTTCCAGGAAAACAGTTTCTCTACACCGAACGATCATTATTTAATTTGCGTGCTAAAGAATGATGGCCCTATAAGTATTTAGATTACGATTTATTCAGTGTTTAACAAAAAGTGGATAACAAAATTACAACATACATAAAATTTTCTCAAAAAAAATCCCAATATTTGTAGAGAAAATTTTTGTAATGTGAACAATTTCAATCTTTTTTTCTGTCCATATGAATTAACCGTGCACTTTTAACTTCTTATAATCTCATGACACAACCGCCGGGATGTACATTCATAGTGCTGTGTTTGTCTGTTGTATGCTAATTATTACAATTTTTTTAACTTGCAGACGTGGATACTTCACAGCCCGATGAAAAATCTCTTATCACTTATATTTCTTCCTTATACGATGCCTTCCCCGAAGCTCCAAGATGTAAGTTATTTTTTTAAGTAAACAGGTCCCTAATTTCTCCGCCATCAGTTTATCATGGTACCACACTAGACAACGATAATGTACTTACTAAACGTTTTTTTATTTTTATCAATTTACAGGTCACCCTCTTTACGATACGGTGAGTTGGAATTCTTAAAAATTTTTGTAACTCTTCCTTTTTTGTATGCTATTAAGTTTTCTTGTTGGAGATTCATATACTTTCACTCGATCAAAGTAATTCTTCATGTAATATTTTCTTATGATAATGGAATTTACAGGATTCCCAGAAAAAGTGGGAAGAGTATAGAGAAATCGCTTCAAATTTGTACAGTTGGACACGACACCATATCGCCGTTATGCAAGATCGTCATTTTTCGTCCTCATTGATTGAGATGCGAAAAATGGCTGCAGAAATGAATCGCTTCAGAGTGGAGGAAGTTCCGCCCCGTGCTCATGATAAACAAAGGCTTGCCTATATATTCAAGGATGTTGAGGTAATTTAAAATTTTTGCAGATAAAGTCAGTTTTGTATTTTGCTTGAATTTAATCGTTCAATTGTCGTTGACAGAAAAATTTCCGTGATGGTGAAATTGATCGGGAATTACATATGGACAATGTGGAGAGAAGTTGGCAGCTTTTAATGCTGTCTCATCAAGAAAAAGATCAAGCGATTCATGATGAGATCAAAAAGTTGGAGAAATTACAACGAATTGCAGAGAAGCTTCAGCGTGAAGTAAGACAAGTGGAGACCAGACTAGATGAGGTTGAACAACGAATTGAGGAGGAAGCCAAAAGGATTGACCGACTCCACCCCCTTGATGCCAAACACAATTGCGATCAACTGGAGAGAGAAATGCAGCTAACTGAAGATACCATTAAATCAATGTTCACTGATGCTCAAACCCTCAGGTAGCTATTTACACTAGAAACTATTCCTTTAAAGCAAGTAATTCCTGTGGATACATTTGATTCTTCATGTCTTTTATTTTCATGTGCCCATAGGGATGCCCGTTATCACCAAGCCACTGACCTTCACAAAATGTACTAATTATATAATAGAAAATATTAGGATTGATTTTTTAAATGAAACAGTTTGTGATATATTGCGGTGCCAATTTCTCTTTTACAGGGTGCAACAACTTCATCAAAGATGGATCAATGGTAATTTACAACAATGTTTATGATTTTGAATTTGTGTAAGCTGTTCACTGTATATTATAATATTTTCTTTTGCTTTTTCTCCAGTACGAACTTTGCTCCATAACCGACTACTTTCAAAACTAGCCTCAATTTCCTTTCCCATCGAAGAAAAAACTGTCACTAGGATGTCCAAAACTGTATTAGAAACTCGTCTGGTTGAAACAAATCAACATTTCCGGTTTATTCAGGAAGTGTCCGACTGGATTAGGAATAAGCATGTAAGAAAATTCTAGCCTTTTACTAATCCCATTCCTTTTAAATTCCTGACTCGTTGCAGTCTTATTTATATATTTATTCTAAATCCATTCTTGTAGAAGCAATTACAAGACGCTGACTACGGTAGGTAAGTAGTCTCATTTTTAATTGTTACATTTTTTAAATTCTCGATTAATTTTTATGAATGTGTACTGAGTCGTGTTTTCTCTGTCCTAGTGACTTGCCCTCAGTTCAAGCTGAATTGGAGAAACAACTCAAAGAACACAAAAGTATTGAAAAATTCCAGAGTAGTATTGAAAAGTGCTCTTCTGCCAAAAGTTCCTTCCGTGGGGATGAGCTTCAGCTTTATATTAATTATGTAAGTTATTTTTATACTATCAATAGAGTTGGATTTAAATGTTTGTATTCTGTTTCAACTGTTGAGTAATGTCTTATTATTTTCATGACAGCTAAATGGAGTTCAAAAGGCGTATGCAGACTTACTGATGTCTTCCAAAAAACGTCAGTCAGATTTGGAGACGCTCATGGACTTCGTTCAAAGTGCGACTAACGAGCTTATTTGGTTAAGTGGCAATGAGGAACGTGAAATTACGAGAGACTGGAGCTCCAAAAACTTGAATTTAATAGAGGTGGAGACTTACTATGAAAATCTAATGAAGGATTTAGAAAAAAGAGAAATTCAATTTGACGCCGTACAAAACCGAGGAGAGAGTCTAGGTAATTTTTTTGGACATTGAAATGTTTTAAAAATATTTTCTACCTTTATGAAATCTAACCCTGCTCATTATCAACGTTTATTTATTTTCCAGGTCTTCAACATCACCCTGCTTCCAAGTGCATCGAGACCTACATGTCAGCAATGCAAACTCAATGGTCTTGGCTTCTGCAATTGACCCTATGCCTAGAAACTCATCTTAAATATGTCGCAACGTAAGTCATTTTTCAACGCAAACTAATGATGATGAAACTTTTCAGTTATTCATCTGTATTTGTATATTTGCAGGTATCAACAGTATTTTGCTGATGTTAGAGAGTGTGAACAACAAATTGCTCGGTATATTGAATAGTTGTATTTAACTCTATTAATAGTAGAATTTAACAGAAGTGACATTCAAAATACAGTGTTTTTAATGGTATTTCTTATTCATTTGCATAAACAGAAAAGAGGAAATGCTAAACTCAATATTTAGCAAGGCAGACTTTTCTCTTGACGAGGGTGAAGTCTTATTGAAGGGTGAGCCGAACAGATCATTTTGTGATACTACTTTTACTCTTTAAAGTTTCACATTTTCCATATTTTAAAAGCAAAACTATTTTAATTTTCTTCAGATATGCAAGACATGCGAGATGAATTAACAAAAGTAAGTCAAGTCACTAGAGTTGTATATCTCATGATTTTTGGAAAATATATAAAATTTGGTGCTAATTATATTTCTCTTTCATTTCACAGTATGGAGATTTTATACAAGGCTTAACAAATCAAAGCCGAGAGATTATTCCACTGAAACAACGAAAAACAAATGTTACTCGGCCACTTAGTGTCACTGCGATTTGCAATTACAAACAGAACAATGTGAGTGCGAGGAATATTATTTAACCTTAACGCTTAAAGTGAGGGAATGATTTATTTCAATGTATTTTTTATTCTTAAATATTTATAGCAACAAATGGTCATCAGCAAAGATGAGAGATGTACCCTTCAAGACAATAGCCAAAGAGTTCGGTGGAAGGTGACAAATTCCTCCGGTTTAGAAGGTATGGTCCCTGGTGTTTGCTTCCTCATTCCACCTCCAGACAAGGAAGCTTTAGACGCTGTTGAACGTATCCGAAGGCAATATGATAGGACAGTCACTTTATGGCAAAAGAAACAATTGAAGATGCGTCAAAACATGATTTTTGCAACAATCAAGGTTAATATTTTACAAAATTAGACATGCCATCAAATAAAATAGCTTGTTCATAGTAACTAGATGAAAATACTTTTGTTGTACATATTTTAGGTTGTAAAGAGTTGGGACTTGAGTCAATTCTTGGCCATGGGTGCAGAACAACGAAACGCCATTAGGAAAGCTTTGAATGAGGATGCTGAAAAGCTGATTCAAGAAGGCGATCCCAATGATCCTGCTTTAAAGCGTGAGTCTTTTTTTCAGGAATTGCATCTTTACAATTTGTAAAAAATTACAAACTATATATAATAACTTTTGTCCAATCATAGGTTTGAAGAGAGAAATCGACGAGGTCAACCGACTGTTTGATGAATTTGAGAAGAAAGCATCAGATGCTGAGAGTGAGTTCATAAACATTAATTTTCATTTTTCAGAATTAAGATGCAGGATAATTTTATATTTTTTGTATACCATTATTTGCAGAATCGAAGAATACCAGTAAGATGTTTTTGGACCAAGTCATGTCCCTCCAATCAGATTTGGAAGATACAGAGCGCTCTTTGATCAATCGGGTTAATGCTCCTGTTCCTCGAGATCTTGACTCCATTGAAAGATTAGTAGTTGAGCACAAGGAATTTGACATCAGAATGCAAACTATAGAGACAAGGGTTGAAAATATTCAACGAACATATGCCACCATTCCACAAAAGACCTCAGCTCTTCAATCCAAATTGGACAAAGTCGTAGAAAAATGGGAAAAGATTTGGAGCTTGAGCAGTACGTCGTGTCTTTCTTTGCAATTGTTGTACGCACACCAATTAATGTAACGATTAAGAACTTAATGAACATTCTTTTGGTTGAATTTTTTCAGATCTTTACGTGGAAAGACTCAAGTGTGTAGAAATTGTCGTCTCCTCCTTGGAAGAAACAACCACTCATGTGTCTCAATATGAAATGAAATTATCGTCCTATGATAGCTTACCAGTTGATGACGATGGTTTGAAAAGAATTTCTGGGGATCTGTTCAACCTTCAGAATTCTATTCAACAACAGCAACATTCTGTTGACCGGCTCATTGATGGTAAGACTGGAAATATTTGTTGTTGTCCATTTTTAATAGATACGTAGTAATTATTGCTGTCGCTTAATAAACCCATTGTGATTTCAGATACTAGAAATGTTCGTCGAGTGGTTGAAAAATCACGGCCAAGTCAAAAGCGTCATCCTGATGTTGGTAAGCGAACTCAAAACATCAAGCTAAGAGCGTATATGAAATATGTGGATCTGTTATTTTGACAAACTCTTCAAATTTTTTAATAGACCGCATTGAGGATGACGTCAACCGGGTAACCTCACGTTGGTCAAATGTGAGCACTCAAGTCGTTGAAAGGTAAATTACAATGTTTTGTCGATATCGATATTTAAAAACTCAAATACACAATTTTTATGATGCAATAACTACGTGATTCTTTATGGCAGGTTACGTTCAGTTGAAACGAGTACTGAATTTGCGTCAAAGTACAATAGTTCCTACCAAACAGAAATGAATTGGTTAGACAGCGTCGACACTAAAACTAAGAGCTTGCCTCTTGTTGAAGGTGGTGGTGCAAAACGTAAATTACATCCTCATATGGTAAGAAACGTTTATTTTTATTTTTCAAAGTTTCCAGTCTGGCAATTCTGATTATCATACTTTGATCCAACTGACTTGCTTAAACTCTGATTGCACTGAGAATGTTTACTTTGTTTCAGACCCTGTACAACAGTGTGATAGAAGAGAAAATTACTATAGAGCAAGTGAATACGAGTAAGTACATGTCCTAAATTACACATTCCTCATTTAATGATGAAATTTCAAATGAAATAATTTATTTAAAATGAATCATTATTTTTATCTTTGTAGTGGGAGCACGTCTCGCTAAGGAAGCTAAGGTACGGCTAAAAATGTTGATGTTTTGCTTGTCACTTATTCACGCAAATGGTGCGAGGTATGTGCGAGTGTGGATGTGGTGTATTTACTGTATGATAGTGATTAGTTTTAAGGATGGTGTTAATGACCTGTATTAAGGAAAATGAAGGGTACAATACTTATGTAATGTTAGCATACGTGATATCCCTAGTTTTAAGGAACTTCTTAGATACTGTCGCTTAAGATGTCAGATTGTTATTATTTAAGTGAAATAAGTTTAAAAATTATAATTAGGTAATTGTTAAGTTAGTAATTTAGTCTACAAAAAGCTAAGCTATGTCCAAAAATGGAGTGACCAAAGGAAGTAAAAAGCGCTCAAGGGTATAAATGAACCTTACTATCTTAAACAAAATCCTATCACAAAAAAGTTTTTCCCAAAGAGACAGAAAGTTCATCTGTTGATCTACTGATGGTAAGCATAATTTTTTCCAGTCCTAAACCAAACAAATTGGATTTATCCAAACTAAACTTTCACATGTACAAAAAACCCAAACTCCTTTAAACAGGAAGTATTTTTTTAAACCGTACTTACCCCTTTCACATGCACAGCAACTGATTTGGACAGTATTTATAAAACAACTGGTGAAGGTTAATTTATATTTCTTCTTTATTTCTTTAACGAATTCACATTTAAAATACAATCCTTTTTTCGTGACTTTGGAAAAAATGGAGTCTAATCTTGAATTAGTGTCATTCATGAAAAATCTCCTGATACGGAGGTGCACAGTAAACTCACTTATGTAGGTTCTTAAAAAGTAATATTCTACATACTTTGTTCACACTAAAAGTAATTTAGCTCTTGTAGTAAGAAATTGAGAGCTAGAATTATGGGGAATTAAGGTGGTGGTTGGGATATAATGTAAATACATTGTAATTTTAAGTAAATTGGCATTTGGGTATATGACTGGTTACTGAATGAAAATAATCTTGACACATTCATAAGAAAGATGATTCAATTTAACCATAATATAATTAACACACTCACATTTCTATTAACCTCCTAATAGACTTACGACTTAACGCTGGAAAAATTTCGTCAGAAGTTGGATGAGATACAACCCAGTTTGGATGGAACTCTAGTCAAAAAGGTCAAAATTTTGTCAGCTTCAGAGGTGATTTTCCAAGAGCTGGATCTCCTAAACCTTAAGGTTCGTTTGTACGCTTGTTTACTACTGCTGATAATTAGTTAATTAGTATGAAGACGAATAGAACAATATTGACAACTGTATTTCAATATCTGTTACAGTACCAACTATTAGTCGATAATCTATTCCACAAACTGCAGCAATTGGCAACCATTGCAAAGCAAGAGGACCCTACATTTGAAGTAAATTTTTTGAAATTATTTTTTGAAAATTTCTAACATTTCTATTTTTGGTATGGCTTTAATCGTAAAATGTTATTAATTTCTCCAGTTTTCACCTGTACCTGCAACTAGTCTCAGAACTTATAAAATGTATTTAACTTCTCATGAGTCACCCACCAGGTAATTTCTTTTTAAATAATTAATATTGAGCAACTGTTGAGTACAAATATGACCAACTAGAACGTTTTAAAATGTATTTTTGTACATTATTACAGGGAAATACTTGAAAACCAGGGAGAAGACGTCGTTGATTTTGTTCAGAAATCTACGGCAAATGTTTCCTTGACCCCAGTGTCGTTACCAACACCAAAAAAGCGTTCTGTAACTCCTATTAGGAATGGTGATTCTCATACTAATGGTAATGGTGATACTACTAACCGCCCCTTCCCCGCAACTACCAGCTTACAGTTTAATCAAATTATCTCTAATAAGCGGATTGAAAGGGTGGAAGAGGGAATCTCAACTGAAACTTCTACTGAAGCGCCCTTTGACCCAGCCACCTCCAGATTATTTAGTAAGTCATATCCTACAAGCATAAATTAAAAGGACAATTCAATTTCTGAATTATACATGAGAAAAATTTCATAATTTATTTACAGATGTTCAAAGACAAATAGTTGAAATCCAAACTGAACAGGCGATACGCTTAGACATTGCTACACGTGAAAAGGTAAGCCTGGGTGGGGAAGAGTCGAGTACGGACACTGTGTTATTATCTCCTTCTGATTCTTGCTCTTCGTCTAATGTTATCTCAACTTGTTTATTTACTCTTCCTTCTGGTCCTCCTTTACTAGTTGACTTGATAAAAAATCCTTCTTGTAATTTAGTAATTAATTTGAAAAGTGGTTGCGTTTCAAGAACGAAAACAGCAGCAGATGATAATGGTGGTAGTGGTGAAAGTTTAAGTTTACCTGAGGCATATAGTCAAGGTCTTATTGAAATTGAAAAGGCCGAAGTGAGTAAACAGGGCAGTGCTTTGTCCGATCTTCTAGATCAAGGTTTAGTTATTCACAACCCCTCAGCATATCCCCAACACAGTATTAGGATTCAAGATAGGTTTTCAGGAAAGGCATTAGCAGTCAATGAAGCAGTTGAAAAAGGAATTCTCAATCCACATCTCACTGAAGTTTTCCATCCCATCAAGTCTGCAAGAATCTCTGTACAAGATGCATTT
The DNA here is from genome assembly GCA_009870185.1 of Pygmarrhopalites habei. Taxonomy (NCBI): domain Eukaryota; kingdom Metazoa; phylum Arthropoda; class Collembola; order Symphypleona; family Arrhopalitidae; genus Pygmarrhopalites; species Pygmarrhopalites habei. The sequence continues at coordinate 14,074 of WJFB01001803.1, forward strand.
GATAATAATTTAATTGACGAGCACACGGGCTTGTTGGATGGTCAGTGTTCCTTACCCGATGCCCTTGAATCCCTCCACATAATGAAACCCTTGAGTTTACGAGACTGCTGTGAGCTCAATATAATTCAAGACGCAAGAGATACGGATGATCAGTTCACATCATCGTCAACAACAAGTCCAGAAAACACCTCAAGTATTATTTTGGATCCAATCACCAAGAAGAGTCAAACAGTGTTAGAGTCTATTCATAGTGGACTGTTGGATGTTCACTCCAAGACAATTAGTGACACGGCTGCGGGTGAATTAATTAATTTACAGGAGGCTTTAGTTAGGAATATTGTGACCCCCGAAGGATTGATTCTTGATGGTCGTGCCAATGAATTGAACACTATTAGACAAGCAGCAGCAAAGGGACTCCTCTCCTCTGTGCGACGTACATCAATCTTTGCCATTCCTTGTATCATGGACTTGTCCACCAAAGAATTTGTGTCATTAACCAGTGCTGTAGAAATGCAGTTAGTTAATCCAGAGAGTGGGACAATGAAAGATGGAGAAGGAAATAATGTGTCATTTGAAGCAGCAGCACAGAAGCAACTCATAAATTCTCAAGTGTATCCAACGCTTCAAATGGACAGTGGATTTTTCCAGTCAGTCAAGTTTATGACTAAATCCAAGAAACGGCCCAAGAAAGAGTTGACAGTCTTGGAAGCAGTCATTTCCAATACACTTCTTCCAACTGGAGAGGTTGTTGATCCTCAGACTAAAGTGTATTGCCCAATGGATGTGGCTGTCGAAAATGGGTCTCTGGATGAAGAGAAAGCAGATTTCCTCAAAGGTCTTTACAATATCAATTTGACAACAGCCAGTGTCACAACTACAATACGCCATAGGACAACTGTTCAGAAAAAGGAGGTGACCTCAGAAGTAATTTCTTTTCAAGATGCTCTCGTCCAGGGCTACATTGATAATACGACTGGTTTTTTTACAAATCCTGAGACTGGTCAAATTTCAACAATTGAAGAGGCAGTCATTGCAGGGAATCTTGTTTTGAATCCAGAGCCAACTGAAGGTGTGAGTAAAGCAACGCTTAAAATTATACCTGGAGTTACTCCCACCATTTCTCCTGTCCACACAATTACACCAGCAGCTGAAGAACCACCACAAATTCAGTATTCAAATAGCATTTTACCTTCTTTAACCACAAAGGGTGATGCTGAAACTTCCCATCTAATTGTTAGTCCAGTCTCAACGGCTCCTCCGACATGTACGAACGTTCAACTCCATGAAACAAAAGAACTTCCAAGTATCATACCAGTTACAGTCATTCCAGTTCAGTCGGTTCCTACTTTCCCCACTTTCTCTGACAAACAACAACAATCACCTGTTGATGTAAATTTTGTCCGTGAGCAACCGCCAGTGATGATGGAGGTGGATGTAAGTGATATGATCCCTTCACCTATAATGACAGATACTATATTTGACTCAAATATTCAAGATGGTCACAAAGAACCTGAAAAAAGAGAGAATGATAAATCCAAGTCAGATGACACTGAGTCAAGTCAACAAATAACTCCCGTGTTGTCCGAATTGAAGGATTCCCTTCCAACCTCTGGTTCGGATTCGCACAAAGTGAGTGATATTGAGAAACTGACTGAAAAAGAAAAACCAATTTTACCACATCAAGAAAAAGAATTGACACCACCTCCAAAAGAGCTTGCTCCAGTGGAAAAACAGAAAACGGTTGAGCAATCCTCTCACGAAAAACTACTTGATGATAAATTACATGGAAAAGAAAAGGAAAAACTGACAATGGAAATGAAAGTAGAACAAGATGATTTACAGATTTCAACAACTCAGAGTTTATTGGATGAATCTAAGATGGATCCTACTATTCAAAAACCTTTAGATGCGGATGAGAAATCAAAGGAAAGTCCAGTTCCGTCTATTTCCACACAGAAAGAAAAGTCCAAAACTCCAGAGACTGAAGACACAAGTAACCGAATCACAGATCCAACTCATGAAGAATCACAAAGAGATATTGAGCCACAAATTGTTACTCCAGCACAAACCAAAGATTTAGAATTGCTTGCGGAGGTTTTGCAGGGGAAAGTGAATGATCAAGAAATCAAAGTTGTTGATCCTTCTGATGGAAAAGAGTTGAGTTTGAATGAAGCAATCGAAAAGGGTATTGTGGACAAGGATACAGGAAATGTTCAGACATCAACTGGTAAAAAAACAAGTCTAGCAGATGCTCTAAAAATGGGTGCAATCTCATTGGTCGCTGCTCCAATAGCTTTGGTAGCAGCTCCAATTATTGGTGCAAAGATGCTTGCAGACAAAGTGGGTGAAAGCTTGAAAAAGAAAGAAGCAGAAAAAACCAGTGGCGGTGTGCCCGAAAAGGCAAATGTGAGTGAAACACAACCTACATTAGTATCTGAATCTGTTCCAGCTAAAAATTTACCCTCCTCACAAGTTGAGCAAACACTTGGTCAACTGGAAAAGTCAAAACCAGCCGATGATATTCATTCAACAATCACAGTTACCATTCCACACGAAGAGACCAACTATCCAGTCCAGAAAGTTGTTGTTGTTGATTCTCCTGTTGAATCCGCCCAAAAAGACTTGCCAACCCCAGCGGCAGTGGACCCAACTCTGAAGCAAGTGGATGTACAAGGCAAAGAAAAGGAAGAGACTTCAAAAGCACTTGAGGATTTGAAAATTGAAGCGACACGTTCAACTGACAGCAGACCAGAGATAAAGGAAAAGGATTCTTCTACAGAACCATCATCATCATCTGATAAAAAAGGAGTTACAAAGAAGGCTGAAGAAACCCCGTTGCCCAGTATTGAGAAATCAGTGTCTGAAAAAATTCCTATTTCCAGTGAAGATGAAGTCAAGTCAAAACCGATCTCATCTGATGCCAGTGAGCATAGTCAGTTACCAATTGTAATTAGTGTTGGAGATGAGAAAAAAGTGCCGAAACAAGTTACTACTGATGCTTTAACCATGGAGCTCATGCATGTTCCTCCGGAAGGATGGCAGTTGGTTCATACAATTGAGAGTGGGTTATTGGACCCTGTCCAGGGTTTACTCACTATTCCAGGTACCGATCGAATGGTGTCATTTGAGGAATGTATTAGGATGCAAATCATTGATCCATCCTCTGCTGAAGTGATTGACACAAACAGTGGAAGAAAATTGACCTTAGTTCGAGCACTAGAGAAACAAATGTTGGATGGAACAGGGCACTACAGTAAGCCAGACGAGAGACTGACACTTAAAGAGGCGATTGCTCAAGGTTATGTAGTTCCCATTGACCAAGTGGAGTCAACTGATGATGATGCAAATGATGATGCTACTTCAAGTATAGCTCCAATTCCAGTGTCGTCCACATCTCCTGAAACAATGACTGTCGTCACAGTTTTAGAAGGAACAACTGCACCTGGGGAGACTTTACCCAACGAACACACAAAACTAGAAATCACACCTGGTGTTATCTTTGACCCAAGTACTGGTACCATCACACTTCAAGACACACATGAAGAAATTGACCTGCTCACTGCAATATTGGAAGGGAAAATTAAACCAACAAAAGTCAAAGTGAGGGACCCTACCACCGGCAAAGAAATGAATATTAATGAAGCTATCCGAAAAGGAATGGTGGACAAAAATACGGGGAAAGTGAAAGTCAAGTCCGGTCCAGAGATGACTTTACTAGATGCCGTCAAATTGGGAACTGTTGCTGTTGTAGCAACTCCAATCACCCAAAGTCCTGAAAAATTAATTGACTCAACGGTTGAGAAGGGACAGGAGGAGGAGCCAAGAGAGTTACTAGAGTACGAGAAAAGAGAAGAAATTGTTGTCACAGAGAAACCCATAGTGACTGAGACGAGTGAGATTGTAATTTCAGAGGAAATTATTCCCGTCGAGTCAGTAATTACAACAACAACAACCGTTACAACTACCACAGTCATAATCACCAAAGTCTCAAGAATCAAAATACGTCCGGAGCAACTGGTGGAAGCAGGTATCATAGATCCAAAGTCTGCAGAAATCTTGTCAAATCCAGACAATTTCAAGGGTCCAGGTGGTGAAGATTTAGACTTGAAAGAAGCACTTGCATATGGAAAAATTGATGGAGATTCTGGTGCAATTTTGGAATTACAAACTCAACAACTACTAACAATCAATGAGGCTGTGACCAAAAATGTGTTTGACAAGGATGGCAATTACCTTCTTCCAGTTGGCCGAAGTCTCTCTGTTCCAGAATTGAAAAGTCAAGGTTTGTACGATCCAAAAGAACAAAAAGTAATTCATCCTGAGACAGGTGGTTCATTAACCATCACACAAGCCATCGCGAGTGATGTGCTCAATCCCTTCTCTCCAGTCAAGGATCCAATTTCAAAGAAAAGACTTTCACTGTCCGAGGCTGTAGAGAAAAATGTAGTTTGTAATGAGACTGGAAATATAATGGATCCTCGTGGAGAAATTTCACTTCTCCAAGCAGTCGAAACTGGAGACTATGATCAATGCAAGCACCCGCTGGAAGACAATCTCCCACCTGTTGCAATGACAATTCCAGCCGCTCTCAAACGAGGTCTAGCTGACTTAGAAAAGGGGACAATGAGAAATCCTATCACAGAGGAAGAAATTTCAATTGAAGAAGCTGTTGAGAAGGGCATGGTGATGGTCCCTAAACAAGAAAGTCCCTTCAACTTGGGAAGGAAGGACTCTGTGGGTTCTCCAATGATTGGTTCATCTGATACTATACCTACATTGAAATCACAAACACCTCCTTTAACAACAACAACAACAGCTGTGGTCACACTCAAGGAACCAGAAGTCAAAGACACTCTACCAAAAAAGATTGTCATTTCACCTGAGACGGTCCTATGTCAAGAATCTCCAATTGTACTGGATGAAACGGGAGAAAGGTTAACCAATGTAAATACTGGACAAGACATGACAATTTTGGAGGCAGTTGAAAATAAATTACTGGACCCTTCACATCTTGTAGTAATGGATCCTACAACTGGCAAGGACGTACCTTTGGAAGTTGCGACTAAGGAAGGAAAATTGGATGTACAAAGTGTTCAAGTCAGGGAACCTGGGACTGGCAAGAAAATGTCATTCAAGGAAGGACTGAAGATGGGTTTACTGGCAGTTGCTGCTGCCCCGGTTCTTGCTGGTGCAGCTGTAATTGGAGCGCCTCTCCTGGCTGGTAAGGCTGCAGTTGACGCTGTTAAAAAACTGAGTGACAAGATGCAAGCACCAAGTGGAAGCAAGGATAATGATGTTGAACAAACTACACCTCCAACAAAAGCAATTGAAATAGAAATCAAGACTCAAGCTAAAAAGGCATTGGATCTAATGGAGCACACTGCCCAAGAGATTGAGCAAGATATCCAATGGTTGGAAGCAGGAGAATACAAAAAACCATATCCACTCCAAGTGGCTGTAATGCTAGGGCATTATAGTCCAGAAACTGGATTGATGAGACTTGAAAATTCTGGAGAATTTGTGACATTACAAGATGCGATTGAGAAAAAAGAAATCGACAGCACAGCTCTGACATGTAGGGATCCTCGTACTGGGTCTGTAATTTCCTTGAACGAAGCAATTGACTCTGGTCTCATTCAGCCCAAGACTGGACAAGCTGTTGATCCGGTTACGGGTGCAGAGTTAAATTTGGATGACGCAATTCAATCCGGGCTCTTGGTAACACCCACCCTGAGGTCATCATTGCCTGAATTAATCTACAGTGGAAAGTATGATCCAACATTGAATACTGTACGGCTGAAAAAAGATGAAAAGAGTGTACCTTTGAAGGAGGCTATTGAAAACCAATCTGTCAGTGTGGTCAATTGTCTAGTCAAAAATTTTGCATCCATGGAGATCATGCCATTCAACTCTGCCGTCAAGGAAGAGCTTGTTCAACTGGACGAGGGGACTGTCAAAACTTCACCATCCACAGCCATAAATATTAGTCAAGGTTTGGAGGCGGGTTGGTTGGTGGAGGTCAAACCACCGTTGTCATTGAGTGAATTGATCCTGAAGGGATTGTATGAACCTACCAGTAGTCGTTTCCTTGATCCAAAAACAGGAGATCATGTGAACTTGGATGATGCTCTCAAGAAAAAAATTGTTGACTCAAATTCTGTCCATGTCAAAGACACAAGAGAGGGATTTGTCAAAAAGATGCCATTGAATGTGGCAATTGCAGAAGGCTTTGTATCTGGAGAGGATGGGAGTGTCAAGGATTTTGAAAAGAATGAGACTGTCCCACTCTTACAAGCTCTTGAGAGTGGTCTGATCATTGACAGTCGGATGCCCCTCTCCCTTCAAAAGGCAATTCATCTTGGCCTTTACTCGGAGGAAACGGGTAGAATTATGGATCCAAACACTGGGAATAGTGTATCAGTACATGAAGCCATACGAAGACTCATTGTTAATCCAAATCTTCCATGTTACTGGAGTCAGGAAGATGAAAAGTTGTTGTCTCTTGTGGAAACATGTCGTGTGGGAATAATTGACAGACAACAGGGACTCCTTTGTCTACTACCACCGGCAAATGAAAAAAGTCAAACTATTTTGAATCTTAATGATGCATTATCCCAGGGTTACATTGTGGATATTGAAAGTGCCTTCAGCTTGTATCAAGCACTCAAGATTGGGTTGTATGATAGAAAGACTAATAAATTTGTTCACCCCTCCACTGGAAAGAAATTGACATTAGAAGATGCCTGCAAGGAGGAACTAGTTGACCCTGACACCTCAATTATTAAAAATTCATTGACAAGTCAAATTTCAAAACTACCTCAAGCCATTACTCAAGGTTTAATTAATCCAATTGGAGGTGTGTATAATAATCCTCAAGATAAAGATGGTAAAGTTTATCCACTGGATACAGCCAGAGAGAAAGGACTTGTACTCACCACGGAGAGACCATTGACATTGTTGCAAGCCATAAATGAAAATTTGTACAATGATGATACTGGAAAAATGGCTGATCCTCTTATTTGTAACTGGATAAATGTTAGTCAAGCTGTGAATGAGACAAAGTTAATTGACCCTGTCACAACTGCTGTTCAAAATTTGAAAACACAGCAAATCAAATCATTGGTGGCTGCTATCGATGATGGAACTGTGAATGTAACTGATGGAACTGTGATGGATGCAAGAAATGATAAGTGGCTTAAGCTGGATGATGCTGCTAAGAAAAATATTATTATTAGTGTGGACATGCCTATTACATTTAGTGAGGCAGTCAAAGAGAATCACATAGACTTTAAAAGAGGTACCTTTTTTGACCCAAGGACCTCAGCCACATGTCCACTCCATGAGGCTATAGAGAATGAATTGATTGAGGCAGGGAGTGCAGTGGTGCGTGAACCAGTTTCAAATAATTTTAGAAATTTGAGAGAAGCCATTCGTAGTGGACTAATTGATGTGAACAAAAGAGCACTCATTGAACCCGTCACTCGTAAATTGAAACCCCTTTGTATAATTTTTGAGCAAGGAACAATAGTTTTTCTACGAGAATCAATATCATTTGACACGGCTAGGGATAAAAATTATTTGGATGTGTCAACTGCTCAATTTACTGATCCATCCGAGAAGACACCGATTACTTTGAAGGAGGCAATTGACATTCATGCAATTGACCCTGACTCGGTATTGGTGAAGGATACCCTCAAGAAAAGACTCGTCAAATTCCCTGAAGGCTACAGTATTGGTTTGATTGATCCGGACAAGTCAACAATTTTGAATACAGCTGCAAATATCTCCATCCCTCTCAGTGTAGCTATAGAAAATAAATTAGTGGTTACTCCTAGAACTCCGTTTAGTTTGATTGGAGCACTCGATTATGGCCTTTATAATACTCGGACTGGTAAATTTATAAATCCGTATGCTTCCCCATCGGCTCCAGAGATTTCTTTAAATGAGGCCATTGCAATGAATTTGATTGAGCCAAACACAACCGTCGTGAAGGATCCTACGAGTGGTAAAATAATTCCATTGGAAAGTGCGATTACTGAGAACATTATAGATGCTGTGGAGGGTTGGTTCACCGATCCAGCTACGAATGTCCGACAAAATCTTATGGATGCTTGGAAGAGTGGAGTTTTGGTTCCTGCGGAAGCAAGGGTTAGCGGCTTAAATATGGTTTATTTCTTTTTTAAGCCCGAATGCTTCTTGGGAACAAATAAAAGCAGGGGCTGTGCTGCCTTAGCCTTGATTGAGATTTTTTTTGATGAGATTGATTACAATTTGAATCCACTGTGCATCCGCTTGCGGGATTTATTTTCCCTTTTTACTTATTAATACATATATATGTTTATACAAAATTTATTACACTTATATACCTATTAATATGCCAAATGTTATTAATTTCCCATGAGAATTTTGCAAAAGGGCTGAAAACTGCTGCTATAAACCCACCAATATTATAAAAATTTACAGCAAAATTATGTATTATTAAGATATTTGCAATCCGTTGCCAGTGCAGCTGTGCATTGCATGGCCAGCATTAATTATGAGTTACAACTAGAAAATTTTGGAATTGACTAGTTGGAAATAAATTGTCGGTGGTGCTTACGGTTGAGCCAAACTGCAATTTGCTGGATATTGTTTACTACCCAATTTTTAATGTGTATACGAGTGCCATCCCATCTTGCTTCTCATTTTGCATGGGTTTCTATACGATACTATTATGAATTTGATTATACTTATGATAACAATTCACTAGTCACCGTTGTAATCTACATTGTCTTTTTTCTCATATATGATAGCCCAACATGTACAAATGCAAATTACGTTTTCCTCACTAATTATTTTTTGTTTTTGGTGCTTACGTTTTCAGAATTTCTTTTTGTTTTCTGCCCGTCAACATAAAGCATCTTTTCTTTCCTTTGCAATCTTGAATGATGTTTTTCGATTTTCTTTTTTTGTTATCACGGATGCGAATTAACATGCAATTGTGTTACAGTTTGTATAATACATGAATCATTGTAAATTTAATTATCGAATGTTAAAAATCTGTTTTTTGTATGCGTCTTTCCTAATTATATCTTAATGTGTGCACGAAAATATATTACAAATTAAATGTGATGAACACTCTTTTAATCGCAAAAATTCACTTTTGGACAAAAGATTGAGAATGTTTCAGCGGAAATTTAATTGTGTTGATATAAGTAGTGTAGTGAAATGGGATGTAGTATTGCAAATATAAAGTGTGCGAGAATTGCAAACTATGTATGTGTTGAGAAACATGAGGCTGAATTAATGTACTGTTTTTATATATAATAATGGGTCTTGTATATCATTATGTAAATGTGGATTGGTATAAAAATATTCTTTTATAGATTATTGTTTCGTTGATTACTAGGTAATCCAAATTAGTTGTAGGCTAAGCAATGAGCTGCTAATGAAATAATATTAGAGCATGTATTTGTTTTAGAAATTCATTATTTAAGTAATGAATTTAAACTATTAAGTAATATTTAAACATTACAATTCATTGGGCTTAGCCGTTGCAAGGCCAATAAGATACGTGTAAATGTATTTTTATATTTCAAAATCTTTCATTACTTGAAATTTCCTTTTTTATGAAACGATCGAGTGATGTGTGTGTGTGAATGGGATTTTGATGATTTAATTTTATTCTATTTGGGAATACTTGTCATGTCAATGAAAATGTGTTTGCTACATACATTTGTGATTGGTTTTCACTGCTTGGGATGATACTTATTAAACAATCTTTGCAGTAGTTGATAGTTTTTGTGTATGCTCAAGTGGATTTTGTTTAAATATTGTTTTGAATCTGTGTTCTAGCTTGCCATCGAGGCTCAGTACAGAAATTGTGACAATACGATGACCAACCTTATGGACTGGCTTCAAGACGTTGAGAAGAAACTTGCTTCTCAGGAGACTCTCACCGAAACTGTGGAGGAGCTGAAGAGACAAACGGCGATTGTCAAAGTAAGTAATTATTTTCTCCTTATAGTACTTTATTTTGTTATTACGTATTACAGCTAATTGTTTGTAGCTAGGATGTAAGGGTCGCGACAATAGCCTTCATAGGCGTGTAGGATCATTTTAATGGTCCGAAGTTTAGTAATTCTTTGAGCCAAAGGGAATTTAAATGTTGGGAAAATTCCCAGTTTGATCCTCCAAAAAATTTGCAAGGATGTTCAAGGCTCCTATTTAGATCGAGTGGAGAATAACCCGTTAATTTAGTGACTAGTCAGTCAGTGACTAGTAGTCACTAAACAACCTAACAATTGATATTTTAGAATTTGGGGAAATCTAGGATTCTAGTCCTAATTTTTTCTAGGTGGGGTTTTGGTATAAATCGAATTTCTGATTTACTAATCGTAACTCGAAAATACTGGTTCCAGACTGGAACCTCCAGTGTATCAATTGGAGATATGTAATATTTCAATTTTTGTAGAATATACGTGATGAAGTTGATGATCATAGTCAACCGGTCGGTTCCTGCTTGGACCAAGTTCGGCACCTTGTCTCCATCGGAGGAGATGTACTATCATCTGAAGAAATTTCCTCATTAGAAAGAAATGGTAAAACTCTCAAGACTCGATTTGATCGTGTCGTGGACCACTCTGAAAAACTCCTTCGCAAGGTCACCTCCGCCTCAGATGAGTTGAGAAAGTACAAAACCGAAGTTAACACCTTCACCTCCTGGATGGACAAGGCTGTGAGAGTACTGGAGGATAAGGAAAGAAATATAGGGAATACCCGGTCAAGCGGAAATATTAAGGAATTTGTATCCGATGTGATTGCCCACCACGGTGACCTTAGATTCATCTCCATGTCAGCACAAAAATTCATTGACAAGTCAAGAGATTACACTCAAACACTGAATGACTTCCGTGGAACATTGCCTCAACGACTGCCATATTTAGAATCCAGAGAATCAACTGTACAACAAGAGGTCAAACACCTTACGTCAATGTATCAAGATTTGTTGAGTCGCGCAAATCGACTTGATAGTGCCAGGTCGGATCTGGAAAATTTCAAAAGGGACAGACAGTACTTCAATGAGCAGTTGGATGGTCTTAACAAATGGTTGAATGATATGGAAGACATGGTCGCCAATCAAAAACCACCTTCTGCCGACTTTAATGTTGTCAAGGCTCAATTACAAGAACAAAAACTTTTGAATAAAATGTTGTCTGACCGTCAACCTTCTGTAACTTCCCTTTTCAAACTTGGAAAGGATGTTGCAGCCAGAGCTGAGCCAGCGGAAAGAGCTGAAATAGAAGGACAGATGCGAAACGTAGGAAGTAGGTATGACAACTTGTGTGATGGTGCTAAAGATAGACAAAAGGCTCTGGAGGTTGCAATGAAAGTTGCCAAAGAGTTCCAAGAAAAGATTGGACCACTTTCTGATTGGTTGGACAAGACAAGTAGAAAACTCAAAGATATGTCAGTCATCCCATCTGATGAAGACAAGATTCAAAGAAGAATCAAAGAACATGATGTGAGTTTACAATAGAATACATATGTGATTATTATTTATTTTTTTTGAACAAGTTTTTAAAAAGTTATTTTCTTCCTAAATTAAAAATGGAACACAAAATGCTTTCTTTGCAGGCCCTTCACGAGAACATTATGAAAAAACGACCAGAATTCAATGATCTCCTTCATATAGCTTCCGCTCTTTCCCAACTTGTTGGTGATGATGAGGCTCATAAGTTGGAAACTCAATTGAAGGATCTCACAGACCGGTACGGTAACCTCGTGGATGATTCCGAGGCACTGAGACAACTCTTGAGACAAGCAAAATCTGACCTCCGTC
>WJFB01001804.1:0-25888 GCA_009870185.1 Pygmarrhopalites habei
GAAATAAAATTTTGACCAGGGAAAAATTTCACGACCACTCCGCAGGTGAATGGAATTGTTCTGAGGAGGGGGATGCGGGTGACCAAGAGGGGGAGCGGAGGTAGCAATTCAAAAAATTGAATTGCTATCTTTAAATAAATTCACGATTACTTCCAGGCCGGAAGAGTTTCTAAAGTTTTGTTCATCATATTTCGTCTCTACGAATGGGTAGAGATGGCGAAATATAATCTTTCATATTCTATCATAATATCTACTACTGTATTCTTGCATTAAAAGTTTGTGCTGAGGAGCAACTTTGAGATTTATACAGTAAACATTTTGTGTGAATCTCATTATATGATTCTAAGTATGTAAATAGTACAGAAAGTATGGAAGCATACAATTTAGGCAGTGTCCATCCAGGCTGCACTGAATTAATACCCTCTTACAATTTAGGTCAACTGGAATAATAATTAGTAAAATAATTACATTTGGTTTCGTGGAGTCATTTTGACCCAGTTCCACTGCTGGATAAAAAAATCAACTAAATAATGTAGTGCCTAATCATGATGATGATTCGCACATGTTTTCCTCTCTCCAGTGACAACTACTGAAACGGATAGCTTGTGTGTGGTTAGCAGTCGGCATGCTTTACTTGGCATAAATGGCAAAGCCATGTGGACTCGGAGATATCCATCGTATTCTTCGACTACGTTTTCAATTTCCAAGCTTTTAGACTGAGCAGAGGAGGAGGGGTAGACATTTATCGTTAGGTAAATAAATGTGCTCGTGGAAAAAGGCTTTCAGTTGTTAGCCATTTGTAGAGTGGCTGACATGAGGAGAGTACAGAGAGTATTTGTGTCAATTTACTTTTTTAAAGCAATGTGTGTGCCACCATTTCTCTCTCTCACACACACAGTTTTCTTGTCTCGTCATCCTCCAAGAATTCTTTTGCCTTTCATGAAGGGACGTGCAGAATATGAGACGACGAATGAAGATGGCAAATATTTTGAGTATGTGACAAGAAAAAATGAACGGTATAATAAAATTTGCTCAGTGGAGGGAAAGAAGGTCAGAAATGGTACGTGCTAGTAGTGCGTAAATACCAAAGTAATTTTAGGGAGAGAAAGAGTACAACATCGTCTTTCCTTCCCTTTCACTGACGAGATCAACCAAGAAGGGCAGAAAATGGATGCCAGTTGAGATTACATCCATACCATTATGAATTGCTCCATCGTACACACCACGTACTCAACTTTTATTTATTTATTTATTCGCATTTGAAGGAAGTTGGATGAGTCTCCCTATTTCATTTTTTACATCATCATCATCATCTTTTCCTCATTTTTACATAAACTGTAAAACTTGCATTTGCAGCAGAATGCTTCAAGGAGTAGACACGACAACACCTTTCAAATTTTCATTTGACTCAAATACCAAGATTTTATGTGACTCTGTCCTCAGCTCACAAGCCATCTTTTTTTATTTCATTCAGAGTGGTGCATCTTGAATTTAAATAATTCATGACGAAGGAAACAGATATGATAATGGTACACTTTACTTGGAATCCAGTACCTCTCTCTTTCCTGGAAAAAGTACCTTATCCTTCTCATGTTCAAATAGTGAAAGTTGTGTCGAGTTGAATACTTGCATCCTTTGAGTCATTCCTCCCATCTTACTTAAACACAGTTAATAAACCATTATCGTTACAATTGTGTAGAAAATGATCTGTGAGGCCCATCAGGAATAGGTTAATCACATCCTCTTATAATTCTCCTTTTTGAACTCTTCCATGAAAACCTGTGTAGTATACGTGTCTCTCATTTACCTGGTATGTTGACTCGCCATTGCGTGGATTCATCTGTAATATTGTACACTTTTTTTTTATTACAGATCAAATAATTTATTTTGAGGAAACTTTTAGTCTTAGTCAGAAGCTCAAATAATTTTTAGTTTCCCTTGAGATCATTTTCGAAAGGATGAGGAAAAACACCTTTCAAAGTTGTGTGACAGTGCAATTTTAGTGTCACTTCAAGTTAGTAATGTGAAATTCCTCGGAAGTTTCCTTGTACTGTACTTACTTGTTATGTCATCTTTCCCGTAGCTGTCGAAGAAATGTCGGAAGTGAGGATGACAGTTCATTTTGGTCTGTGGATTTGGTATGAGGACATGGAGGGCTGTGTGTGTGGGCGAACAAGAAAAGGATTAGGCTACGATCTAGGATGACGAGAGCAGGACACCACAAACTCAGCTTCACCCTACGAGAGATCCACCATGGCTATATGGCTATTGATTCTTCCTGAACAAAGGGAGGGTGAGAGCGAAGATGAGGAAAATTCAATACATCTTGGGTTAAAATGTCCGTCAATCACAATGGCTGTTGTCTACACTGTGTGTGAGTGGAGATATGATACACTTCAAAGAATTCTGTGCACCAAATCGACTCGATTGAGTAAATACGTTCCCAGTCCAAGTCATGTGTGTGTGACTTTTTCCAATGTGTGTGTACGAACAAAGGCAAAAAAGTCCCTGCTGGGGACAATGGAAGTCAAAGAATTTGTGACCCTCAGTCAGTCCTCCTTGAAGGAGATACAGAGTTGTGGATCTTTTGTCATTACTTTCTCTTTAGAGTCAGGAAATATGTTGAGGGACCTGGAGAAAAGAATTTTGCCATTTTTCTTCCCTGGAATTTGACACACTCTTCCTTTTTCCAGTAAAAACTATTCCAGGAAATGTGTAGGACTTTGAGAATATTTGATCTATTATATAATGAGTTTGTGCTTGAATTTCAATGAGTAACTCCCCCACCCAAGCACAATGTAGACAATTGATTTGTTGGAATTTTGGTCCGTCCACGTAGATTTCTTACAAACATTCCTCCCTCATCCTGAATCTTGACGTCAGTTAACGTCGTTCCATCCGTACAACAAGAAATGTTGACAAGGGCAATTTACTAAATTGAATTTAGCAATTATTTTTTAATTTCCCTTCATACAATAGAATTAAAGATGTGACACGCAGTCAGGGCAGTTGTGCGTAGATTGAGAATAAGTAGCGTACAATGTGTATGCTGAAGAGGAGGGAGAAGACGCTCCTGTATTTACTGAATCCACGTAACATGTAAGGAGCTTGACTGAATGACAATCCTCTCAGAGTCTCAGAGGAACGCACTTTGAGAAAGGAGGAAAATGTAGGTCTGTGTGTGGACCTCGTTTAATTGGAAAGCGGCTTATGACTATGCAGTCAACTTGTTGTGACTCCACACACACCCTCACTCTCACGCACATTATACAAAAATAATGATGATGACAAATAATTAGTGTGTGTGTGACAAGTTTATATATAATACACAGATTTCGAATCTTCACTAAAGTCATACCTGGTGTCGTAGACGTAAGAGTGAGTGTGACGTCCAAACTTAATTGGTGTGAGGAGAAAGAGGCAAATGTGGCAACAAAAGGATTTCTAATTTGATAATTTAGAGGTTGAAATTGGTCAGTAGTGAGCATATTATTAAAATAATAAATTTTTTGAAGGGACGACGCGGCCACTCACCAGCTACAACATATGTAGTCGTATAAGATGGATAGTGAATGAATAACATGACACGTACAATTTCCTTGTTATTCATTCACAAAGTCTTTGTCTCCTCATTCCCCTCCTCCTGTAGGACGTTGTCATGTGGTCCCTGGCCATTGTATGCAGTGGATCTGTCTCAGACTCGCCAAACTCATAGATGCTGTCATCATCATCGTCATTTTCAGATTGCGTGTGTGTGTGCAGGTATTTTGTCGTCAGTAATGACTCACAACCATCGTCCCTTTTAATTTCTTGATTATTTATTTTTGTCATCCCCCTCTCCCTTCTTCTAAAGGAATTACGATAATAAAAAAAGAGATTGTCAATAAAGGGAAATTTTTTGGGGTGTTCAATTTATTTGTACTTAACATGAAAAGCAAGCTCTCAGTTGCAACACATACGCACAATTTTTCTTGATACAATATACTTACTGAGCAACAGAGAGATTGGATTTCCATCATCTTTTCTGATGACATAAAACCGGCGGCGTGTGAATTTGAGCCAAGATAACTCACAAAATTTACATGAGAATAAAGACGGGAACATTTTAATTGGAATTACTCCTGATATATATAAAGTAGAAAGGGAGAGAAAAGGCTACACAGTGACTTCACACACCATCAGACAGCAGAGTGTGTTATACAAGATATGATAGTCCTACTCACAAAACTCCTTTTGAACTTCAACTTTCTACTTTGATGGCTCTAAGGCACTTTGTTTGGACAAAAGACCCATTATTAATACTTAATTGATTTTAAATCAGCTGAGAATTTTTTTTGCACAGAGCGTCTCTTGGTGTGTGGTCAGTAGAATGAATGAATAATATTAGGTCATCATCAATTCTATTCGGCCATACTAATTATTATTTTGAGGAAGGCCTTTCCTATTAAAAGCTACTACTGCATGTACTTATTGTAGTAGCATGTGGAGCCTCATGACTACAATGAAAAACCCAATTTAATTTCTTTTGAGTCCATCTTGGGATTTCGTCAACATTCAACAACACCCCAATCACAATTCCATTTTGAGTTTCTTCTCTGAAAATTCTCAAAATTTGAAAATACGACACTTTCGATTGTGTACAAGATGTAGGGAAAAAGTCGGAAAATCTTCCAACATCTCTCAAAAAGGCTGCAAATATTTTTGACAGTGAGAAACTCAGAACAATTCGTGTATTGTAACGTCCATCATCATCCGTCCCTCTTTCCCTCCATGACTGACTGGAATCTTGTTAGGTTTTCCTGGGCTAACGTGCGTTGATGAATTACAAGATATGATGAATTAGTTGATGAGTAGTCGCTTCACCTGTGATGAGTGGAACAGAGAGTATTATTATGAGGTGGGTTGGTCGTGTACACGGATGATAGGCTGTCCCGGTACAATTCATTACTGTCGTTCACCACTTGAGAAACTCTTTGAAATACCATTTAAATATTTAATAATACAAATCCACTCTTTTTATCTCTTAATTCTCCCATCTGAGTGTGTAACATTCTTTTTCCCAAGACGTTGTCAAACACGCCAACGTAATTAACAGTTCTCCTCCAGTCACATTTTGAAATCCATTCAAGTTTCCACTTCTGAACATGCTACACTCATTTCCCTGTCTTTCCTATTCCTTTTACACAAAAAAAATTGAAACCCCCTCTCCCCTAATCCACATTCGAGTTGATACCCACAAATTTCCTACGTATGTATATTAAATGCAGAAAAATGATCAGCCTCCCACGTTGCCATACTACATTACATCCTCAGCATTTTTATTTCCTAAAAAACACTTTACAACACCACATTTTTTGCAGGATTACATACATACAGCCACGTTTTTCTGTGGTCTTCTCCTTTGAGTGACTTTGTCTTTACTGTGACACACGTATAGAGAGAACATTATAACCTACTAAAATATCTGAATAGGTAAGTAAGGTGTCAGGATTAAAAGGAGAGCATGACACTTTCAAACTCTCTGCCTATCCACAGGCCAAACTGTATATTGACAGAATCAGATAAATGTATTGTGGTATACAATATATAGTTGATTATGGGCAACATTTGACTGCAACTCCTTTTTTTCTGTGTGTACGTGTGTGTGTGTGTGCTCCTCTGAGCCATCATGAAGCTTTTTCTCGACTCTTGAGACTTGCAACTCTTGAGAATTCGAGGAGGAGAATAAAGTTTCTCTATTTCACATTTCATTTCACTTTGACTCAGTCCTCCCTCCACGACAGTTCCAAAAGTCCTTTTTTCCCCTCCACCTGATCCTCCTAATAAGAAGTTTTTGTTTCTCGAGTGTCTCGAGCCCACAAGTGATTTTGTGCAATTACTTGGTATTGAGTATGGACTAGTGGGTTGCCAATATCCTTCTTTTTTTCAAAAAACGTTCTGTTCGCTCATGCCCTTATTCCATTGACTTGGTAGGAATGAGATGAGGGCATACCTTGGTGAATGGGGCCATTGATACCCTGACCTTAGTGTGTGTGT
The DNA here is from genome assembly GCA_009870185.1 of Pygmarrhopalites habei. NCBI lineage: Eukaryota > Metazoa > Arthropoda > Collembola > Symphypleona > Arrhopalitidae > Pygmarrhopalites > Pygmarrhopalites habei. The sequence continues at coordinate 6,037 of WJFB01001804.1, forward strand.
GGACACCTCGGTTCATCCAGAGTAATAAGAGGACGTAAGAGAGGAGAGGGACGAGGAAAAATTTGACCCCCCTCCTTCTCCACTTATCCCGGGAACCCAGGATTCCAGCAGGAAATTTGGGGGAATTATCGATTTGTGTGGGTAATAAAACATCGTTTAAGGTTTTCGTGGGGAGAGTGGAAACGGTGATTGTGATAAAATTCTCACTCTGCCTCTTCTAGCCTTATTGTTTGGTGTATTGGATTATGCAGGAGGATGAGGATGACGTTAATGTCTCTGATTACTATTGAGCCGCAAAAATATGATGGAATAATGAGGATTTTTCTTGCCTTGACGGCTGACGACTAACATATGTCATGGTGATACAAGTTTGTACAGGGACACACGTACAAGTACCTCGAGAGAGTGTCTGCAGAAGGAGGGGACGACGACGAAGACAAGGAAGACACACACCAGTACACAAGGTATAATAGACTGAGACGACACACAAAGACAGTGCTTTGTGTATTTGACCGTGTGGAACGCATGCCATCAACCTATCATCATTGTCTTACTGGCATTGGCACTACCACTGTCATCATTATTAGTGATACCCTCCTCTCCCATATAATTCCACATTCCCCACCTCCACTTACCAGCTCCAGCTCACAAAAGTTGAGTCCGACTCTCCCCCGGGCCCCGAGAAACGACACACACACACACACAAAATTCGGATGGTGAAGGCCGAGGCCGACTTTCGATTGGAAAACTGGGGACAAGGGGAAAACCCGGCAGACAACAGGGACAGTGAGAAGAGAGAAAAGGAAAAGACAATGACAAGGCGAGTCGGGTTGTTGAGAGAAGGGTAAGGTAATAAGGATTCTTCCATTCTATTCTCAAGTGTGAGGGAAGTGTGAGTGCCAAGACTTTTTTGCCTCTCATGAATCTTCATCGTTTACTCGTACATGGGAGAGTGGCTGAGTGTGTGTGTGGGTGGAGGAGATTTGACGTGAAATATGGAGACTGGATCTCAAATTCAAATTTGTGACTCAACCAGGGAGAAAGAGACCGATAAAAGGGGAATTTTTGAAATGATGTCATATATTTGTAATTGGACAAGTGAGTCTCGTGCCCTGAATTCCTTCACATTCTGCGAGTAGAAGAGAGGGGAGAAGGAGAGAGAGAGGATTTTTGAGTAGAAACAATAGAGCGTCTGTGTTTCATCCTCCCACTCTTTGTACATTTGTGTGTGTGTGTGGTACTGCAGTTGGGTTGTGTCTCCGCAGTAGGATTGGTGGTGGCTGTGACACAGGATCCCTCCACCTCATTGTTTATTTACCTGATTCTCATCTAGTGGGGAATTTGTTGGTGGTCGTGTGTGGATTCGTGTGTTGGGCCAACATCAAGCTGAGAGACCCATGAAGGTGCTAATGAGTCCACTGTGTACAACACTGAAAACGGAAGCAAGTAACGTGGAAGTGTGAGGAGAAGTTTTTTCAGATTTGAGCTTTTGTCTCGTCCTGTGTAGTAGTGGCAGTGTAGAGAGTGTGAGAGTGTGTGCTCTTTCATCTCACTTGGATATTTACATATCCACCTCCTCCTTCCCTCTCGCTGTGTGTGTGTGTGTGGATCTGTCTCTCTCTTTTGACACAATTTGAGATTTGCATGAGGGCAAAATTAATCTCTGGTTTCAGTCTCAGCGGTTACCTCTTCTCCTTCAGAGTTGGTGGTTAGTGATGGTGGTGGTGCTTAAATCATTTGAACAGTGCACAGCCGACAGACAAGACTCCCTGATACACATCTCACTCCTTCGTCACCTCATCCCCTCTTCCTTCACACTTCAACATTGTTGGTAAGCTCCACTCCATTATTAAGTATTACCATCATCTTGTCGATCTAACAATTATCCAAGGGACTCTCCTCCCTTTGATCCACCCAAATACTCTTCCAAATGGTATTGTCTTCTTCTACTTCTATGTCTGTAGGATCATTTGAGAGAGTCTCTTTTTTATTTTCAGTGCAGAGACACTTACGACTATTTATAGAAGAAATTCAATTTCACATTATTTTACATTCAGAGGTAACAAAACTCTCTCGTTTTCCCCCCTCCCCTTAATTTTCCCCCTAATTGGAGGGAACAGTCTAGAAACATGAATTTACATACATTGAATATTTTAAGGTGTAAATATAGTAATAAGGAAAATTATCCTCATTAGAAAAATTGAGCCGAGTTGGAATGGAATGAGAAAGCTTTGACTTTCACAGGAGGATCGAGCAGGACAACTTTACAGCTATTTTTTTCATCAAAAAACAAATTTAGGGTAAATTTGAAAGGAAGAAAATTATGGTACAATTTTGCTAATCTTGTCTGTACAAGAGAGAAATGATGTCGGGTGTATTTTGGTATTGTGGGAAGTGCCCATAAACTGGACTGTTGACTGGGGACGGAATGTCGTCACCATTTCTGACAATTCGTACTGACAGTACATGTTGGTACGTATTTATGATGAAAAGAGAAGAACAGTCGTAATCGGATTGACACTGCCACAATGTTGACTCGATCGATTTTTTCCAAATCCTAGAAAATTCCATGCAAGTACCCATAAATGGATTCTGACCATGAAAATTGCGGGGAGGAGGGAGAGAGAGAGTGAGAGTTGGACGGGTCCCTTGTTCCTACCTTGTTTGACTTTAATTAAAGTTTGTCTATGTTTAAGTCAGACTCGAAGGAAGGTTTCAAGGTTTCTGCTTCATGACAGTTGGATTTCCAGAAACTATTTTCGACTTGTCCTGTAATTTGTACTGTTTACTCATCACTCCACACTCACTGTTCAAGTGGAGTTGTTCTCTGCTTTTTGATGAGGACACGTATTGAATAAGAATTTCCACAGTCCTGGGACAGGAAGAGGGGGAGAGAAATGTTGTTGGCCGATAGACAGTTTCGGAAATCCAGATGTCTTTTTCCCCTCAACAGTCTATTTTGATTTGAGGAATCTGACGCTCATTTAGATAACTGAGGTCCAGGTATTTACAAACCATAAATTAAATTATTGGACAAGATGCCCCAGTTTCATTTTGTGTGTGTGTGACTGCCTACACAAATAAACGTTAGAGATATTTGAAAATTTTGAGACCTGTACTTCTCTTTATCATCTTCGAATCTTTTAGAGAGAGTCTCTGTATGAGTGTGTGTGTACATTAGATGAGACGTGTTTATAAAAGATTATTAGACTAAGAGCTATCTTAGAGCTGTGTAGATATCTTGTTGTGTTGCTCATCCTCCGCGTTGACTTGTATCAATAAAAATGAACTACATTTTACAAGATACTCTTAAAATATTTGACCTCCTCCTCCTTGGCAACCAACCTACAAAGCAGTTTGAGTACGAACACCTTTGTCAGCAAACAACCACCCGGACAAAAATTGGCAGTCTATCAATGATCCTTCCATAATATTCTCTCCTCCTCTTTGACTCTGTCTATTTGTCTTGGACAAAAAATCTATCAGGAGAAAATCCTCTCCTCCTCTCGTCTATATTCATTTTTTGACTGAAAAATGCAAATTCAGTCTCATCTCTCAATTCTAAAGTACACAGACCACACTCAGGCACCAACATTTACAACTTACACGAGTCGTTGAGATAATAAAAAGATACACGTAAACAAATAAATATTAAAAAAGTACACATGTTCCCCATAAAAATTTGACTCTCTCTCTCTTTCTTTACTCTGCACACTGTAAAAGAGCAAACAAATGAGTAGAGCATGAGTGTTCAGGATTATCTAACTAGAAAAGAGAGAGAGAGAAGAGGGGGTGGATGGGCGCCCAAAATAATAAGATAAAAAAGAATGATTTAGAACGGAGAGACGACAATTAATTGAGAGAGGGTAAATAAAATTTTTAGACGTTGATGCAAACGGACTAAATTTAACTGTTCAAAATCCGTTTTTGCTCATGAAAATGTGGACGCAAATGCATACATGTATGTGTAGTGTGTATCATTGTTAGCTGTCTAGTTTTTTTATACGTTACTGTTCTCTTTTCATCAAGTGTAGTCGCCATGTGCTCCCTCCCCTCCATTGGAAATGTCAGTCTCTGTATTCGTTTCGTAGTATGTACGAGAGTGCGTAAAGTGTGAAGAGTGGAGTCTCCTCCTCATCTCTCGAGTCTGTGACTCCTTCACACAAGAAATGTTGGCTGTGGCTACTGCTCGAGTCTGCACACACAGACACACACACACACCACACCTCCCAAAAAAGATCCCAGTCTCTCCAAGACAGTCGTTTGGTGTGTGTGTTGGTTAGTTGTCCCTCTGAGGTTTGGAGAACGAGAACTCACCGTCGAATTGTTCGTTTCCCTGAGGGTGAGAGTCCATGTCAAGTATCGTCAAAGTGACTGACGAGTGCAGATTCTGCCTAAAGGTTATCCCTGTCACTGCCTCTGTTTATTAGGACCAAGAGAACAATCAGGTAACTGTGCGTGTGTGTACAAATACAAATACTCTCTTTGTGAACACAGTCTTTGTCAGTCATCAAAGCGAATTTCATCTTGTCATATGTTCACCTCCACTACATTTTTTTGAGTGTGTTTGTTTGTCACTCTTGCATCTTCTAAAGGAGTAAGTGGAGGGGGACAAGTTTTCATCTTGTTTAGACTTAAGACTATTTTCATCATGGCCCACACTCAACTATGCAATGCCAATGACAAGATCACGAATTCATTAGCTAATATCCTGTAATTGAGTGTAGCTACTGTGTGTGTGGTATATTAGAGAATAGCTCGTGTTGTTTGACTGTGTGTCTGTGTGTGGGATCCACACAAAAACACACACACCGTTATGTAATTTTGATAAATCCTGTCATAAGAAACCGTCAATCCACTTTTTTATTGTACATACTGCATTACGACTTCTAATTATAACGTCTCTCATTGTGTATGCGTGTGTGTGTGAAGAGTTTCAAGACTGCACTCAACACCATTACAAGGATACGAGGAGAGGAGCCTATTAATAATTTATTATTTGTGAGGGAGCAATCATAGAGGCTGGATTATGAACTCTAATTAACAAAAGAGCAATTAGCTTTGACTCCAACTCATCTCGATCCTCGTGAGTGCACAGTCTAATGTCATACATTAATTGATAAATTATTTGGAGAGAGTGGGACTCAGTTTTGTGGGTAAAGTGGATGGAGAGGAAATGAAGAAAAAATTAAAGGAGCGAGAGATGTGAGCCGAGGTCATTCCTACATGAAATAAATTTGTCCAAGTTGAACAAGAATCGAGCAGTCAATTAAGTGGACCATTAATTATACCATGAACTGATACCTCCACAGATAAGCTTTGGGACTAATAAAAGTGACATTCATTGAGTCTTCTTCTTGGAGGAGAAGAGGGCACAGATCATGAATGCACTCTGTTGTACATACTTGTGTATGTTATAAGTTATACTGCATTGATTGTGGAGATGAAGGAGGAGAGCTTGCGTAATAACTCAACTTTTACATCCTCCAATATGACATTTTATGCATTCTGATGTCAATCAGGAGAGACTCAATGGATCACCATGGTGTCTGCACATAATATTGAGATCATCTCCATCCCATTCAATCCCACTCTACCAATCCTCTGGTGAGTTTTGGGATGGTTGACTGGAAATTAGAAAAAATGAGGAAAAGGGGGGACTCAAGGAATTCTACCAGTTGACAAGATTTCGTAGGATATTCTTCTAGGATTGAGAGAGAAAGAGACAACGTCTTGTCAGTCTCATTGATTTTCCATGTGGATTAATCCTCTCTCTTTCTTCAGTTTTGTCTGTTTCTTCTCTCTCTCTCTCTCTCTCTCTCTCTCTTGGGCCCTCCCCCTACATGGTTTCCCCCCCAATTACACTAATTACAGGGCCTTGTTGTGAATGTGTAGAAATCATGTCATCCAACTAATACTGTCACAATTCAAGACACACACACATTACATAGCCCTCTTCTCTCTCTCATGTCTGCACACTTTAACTGAGAACGACAGAAGAGTATATTATCCTGTGTGTGTGTGTAAGTAATACAAATTAATTACCTTTTAAGATTTTTGGACGTTACGTTGACTCTCGTTGAGAAAGTGGAAATCAGTTTGAATCCTTTTTTCTCAGCAAAGAAGGATCAAGACAAAAGGAGATGGAGATGGTGCAGTTTCCTCCTTTTAGTTTTGCTTTTGTGTGTGTGTGTTGCACAGGTGATAAAGTAGGAAGCATCCAATGATTTTATTATCCATTCAGTCTCAAGTAATTAACAAGTCATAAGAAAGGGAGAGAGACAATCTTTCGTCACGCATTTTCACTGTACAAGGAAAACTGTAGACACTCATCGTCGTCAATACAATTATTAGAGATGCGGACGCGTGCAGCTGTACTCGTCACGACACGCGCGTCCCATGGAAGACAAAGTAAATGTGGATTCATCATTATCCACTATTTTTTGACAAGTCCTTCTTTATAGCCCTCTTTTGCTCTTTCTTTCTCCAATAAACGAAGAGAATGGTCGCTCCATTTTGAAGACAATTAAATATTGAATTTAATACAGTTCATTTGGACAATTGAGCCCTGAGCTCGTAAACTTTGGTCGATATTGGATTTTGATGATCCTGTCCTCATATCGTTCGAGTTGTCAGTCTCACATAGACATAGTGTATCTGTAGAAAGAGGGGAGGAGATGTGGTAATCAATAGGATAATCAAGAGTATGAACTTGGTGTGTTTCAGGTTAATGTGCTGGGAGAATTCTCAACCTTGAGTCCTCGTCGTCAGATCATCTCAATCTGTGTCTGTAGTCTCAAAGTCTCCAGTTGACTCTCGGACGACACGAGTGTCACAAGTCTCCACTTTTCCCCATTCAGTTCTCGTTGTCACCTCACCATGTGCGACTGAAACCCCCCGGGACCCACGCAACACAAAAACTCGAGAGATTACGAGTGAACAAAAAGGGAGAAGAAGACAGATCGGAACTCAGCAACAGAAGGATAAAGTAATTCAGAGTTTAAGTGAAGAGGTACTAAAGTTTCCATTTAAAAGACACTTTTAATGAGCAAACAAAGATAGAGAGAGTGAGAAGGGAAGAAAACAATTCAAGTTAAAAGTGACCACTTGACTCAAGCTGACACTCCACAACCAACAAAATTGCTACAAAGTTTTTTCTTCTTTTATTATTGTATTAGTACGAATTGACGTATGTGACGATCATTCTGAGACATTCAAGTGCGTCAACAACTTCACAGTTTGTGATTATTATTATACCAACGACTCTCTTCTCTACAAAGCACACACGCAGAGACTCCCTCCATTCTCCCTCTTTTAAGGATCATAACTTTTTGTGGTCACAGGTAATGATTTTTTAAAAAATCCTTTCAATTATTGACCATTCTTTATCTAACTAAAGAGGCTGTTGTGAATAACTTAATCATGGAGGCAGAAAGTCTAATCTATTCTGATCATAAATGAAGCAGAGAGAGTGAGAAAGGGAGCAATCATGTAAAACTCAAAATAAAATATTTTATACGAATCGTATACAAATTTGATAGCCGGTGAGGAGGATGACGTAACTTTGGGGAGGGTGTAAAAGAAAAGAAAACATTTTGTACAAATTGAGTGTCATGATCTCCCCTCCATGGAATTGTGTACTAAATTATTTTTATTATGGCAGTAGTGAAAAAAAACATTTTGATTTCTTGACATGTCAATAGTACACAACAAAAACAAAGTGGGGTGGAGGGAGAGACATTCTTGAGGGGCGTCAGATAATTTAATTTGGTATTTTTACGTGTACAATTTTATCGTCTCAAGTGTTTTGTGGACTGTATCATAATTTGAGAGCATATCCCATACAATTCCACATTACATTAGAGATATACGACTTCCCGCTCTTCACATATTTTACGCACATACAAGTTTACGTACTCTGTAAAAATTAAGGCTAGTACACACAGAGAGTAGAGTAGAGTGACTACACCGGGTCCTGTGAAGTGAATTAAAATTTTTAATATTTTTTATGACTGTGAGAAGGTTATGGGGACAAGTGTGAATTTTATCCCACAATGTCAGCTTTATTCCTTTTGATGATCTGAATTTGCATATTTGGAAATCCTCAGCTGAGAGAGAGGAGACCATTAACCAGTCTCCTCTCTGCATTTGTTTGTTTGTTGAAGACCCTCCCTATTCAAAACATCTTCTGCCCCTCTCTATCTCTTCCTGCTATTTCGACAGTTAAATTGTAATAATAATGAATTTAATGGTATTGTATCGTGATACCCCTCGCTAAATATTTCCAATAACAAACTCTCAGTGTTTTTATTATTACAACTTAAATTGTTGTCACATACATACTCTGTGTACTCTGGGTTACTCGATCATCAAACACTCCACTCCGTATCATTCCCATCTTCCCTCCACTCTCCCTATCTTTATCATCTTTTTTACACGGAACTTTTTGTCTCCTCCTTTGAAAACCCAGACACACACAGAGTGAAAGAGGGAGAGAGAGAGAGAGACCCCACTTTGACTCCCGTCATGAGGATCTTTGGTTGGAGTTTTGTGACGACAGTAGTGCACAGTGTGGTCGACCAACATGTCCCCTCCTCATCCTTCTCAAATCTCCTCAGAGAGTGCCCTGACTCAGTTTTTTTCAAAAACACAATTATTCCTCTCGTAAATCCCAGTAGAATGTCAATAAACCGAAGGGAGTCGTAAAATCAAAGTTTATACAGTGATTAAACTATCGTTAATTATATCATCAGTGGAGTTGACGACTTGTGTCCCCCTCCCCCTCCTTTGTATTCCTTTTCGTATTGTTTTGAGAGAGTGACTCTTGACTTATTTTATTATTCTCAGAGTGTCATCATCATCATTGGGAAAAACTAAGCAATACAGTCGTTAAGATGAGATTGAGTGCTGCAACTCTTCTTCTTGGATTCCTTACTTGTGCCAAATACGGAGTGAGTGCGAGTGCAGGTAAGAAATCCTTTCTACTCTTTCTGAATTAATTCTGGGTGTACATAATATCCCAGTTGACATGTGTGTTACAAATTAGAGTCCATTTACAGTCAAATGTGCGAGTATTCATTCGGTACAAAATGTAAACGTTTGTCCACTACTGTACTGTATAATAGTTAGTCAAATAGTTATTGGGCAGAGTTTTAATTTGACTGTTCAAAATCAGTGACCCACATTGTGGAACGTGCGTGAGAAGTTGATTAATGTGGTCAAAGTGAATCTTACTCACGGAGAGATCTGTTTATACATTATTAATCACATCTTTGGTCCTAATTGTACGCCAATTCTAATAATATTTGGGTAGACCAAAAGAGAAGAGAGCTTTCAGGATTTAATTGGGGTAGTGATGGTTTACTTACTATTCTCACTCCCCATTAGTCACACACTCATTAAAGTGGCTTGTAATAAAATTAAGCGTCATTACTCCCTTCAAATTAATTAATTAAACTTTCATACCGAGTTGCCGAGTCGTTCCCACCAATTAATTATTAAATTTAGAGCTCGACTCCGACTAAAACTTAATTTTGCCAAGAACAATCTTTTACTTGGTCTCTTTATTAGCCCCAACCCGGCCGATCTGACAAATTTAACAATAAATTTGTGCATACTTCAGCTCAGCTGTCAGCTGATCTTGTTTTCTTCGTCTCGTGTGTGTGCGTGTGTGTGTGTCTGTGTAATTGTGTACGTAGTCGAGGAGAATGATTGATGTGGATGCGGCATATTTTGCACTGGGCGAAATTCCCTCCCTTCCTACACAAACAGACTCGAGTTAATGAGTAAGAAGTTATTCATGACAACGAGTTTTTTGTTGGACTTTGGTGTGTAGTGTATAGAGAGGCCTGGCAATTTTTGTGCAAAATCATAATTAATCTGATTACACAGACATGACATTAATGGATAAATCCAAGTGGAAGAACCACAGAATATTTTGCCGACATTTGCAAGAGAGAGAGAGAGTAGTTAATGTGGTGATTAAAAATAAATTATATAACTCATTTTCCACGCAAAAAAAATTTTTTTAGAATAGTTAAACTCGACACAAGACAAATAATGATGGAAGGGGAAGGTGCGAAAAATAAAGATTTTAGCACATGCTAATTGTTGATGCTGATCAGTTGTGTGTGTGTCTGTTGTGGTGGGATGATGGGAAAGTGCAAATTTCTGTATCTTTTGACTGTGGTTGTGTACAGCTGTAGGTTTAATTAGAGTTAATAATCAAGGCCGGGTCTCATTAAAGAGTCAGAACAAAGCAGACTGAACTGCTTGACATGAAGGGGAAAAAACGTGAAGGAAAGACAGACTCGAGTTCCCGTGTCAAGAATAGCTCCACTGTTTGGAGTAATAATATGTATTTTGAATAATTTTAACTTGAACTCCTGCGTCAATCCTCCTCCTCTCCTCCTTCTCTACAACTTCTACAAGGAAACTCTTTTTGAGATAAAAAAAAACTTGGAAAAATCATTGACTTTGACGCCCTCTCCTCCCCCTCCCCGCCTCCTCTCCACTGACTATTATTATTGTTAGTGAGTTTAAAATGCGGCATTGAAATCTCCATTCATATTCAAATTCAAGTTCATATTTGCTCGACTGTGCAAATAGACTTTGCTGGACTCTGCTTTTCTTTGTATCCTCAATTTGAGGATTGCGTAACTTGGCATCATCATCCTTTACTTGTAAATATCATAATAAAATAACTCTTGGCATTCATCATTATTCACAACACTTTTTGAGACATGTCTGCAGAATTCTTAATTTTATCACTCTTCATTATATCTGTCTTTGCCTTGTTTATCACATGAGCCCATTAAATATTATATAATGTGAGACTACATTCTCCTGACACATCAACAAATTACTTCAAACAAAAAATTTTCCTTTAATTTCCCTCCTCAGCCGCCTTACTTAATTTACCCGTATCATTCACAGCAATTAAACCATTTAGATTTGTATTGTGTAATCTTAAATTGATTTTCCATACTCCGAGTTCTTCAAGTCAATCAAGGGGTCATTGAACTCTCACGATTGAAAATTGTCCCTGCCTATCCAATTTACGACTTTGCCAATTACAAATATTTTTTTGTTTAATAACTTGAATTGTGAAGAGGACATTCGCACGGTTTTTACACAAAATCTTTTCCTCGTTAAGATCAATGTAAAAACTTGGGATATTTGGTCGTGATGAAGTGATATCGGAAATGAAGATGAGCCAATGTGGGACAGGGTTACACCTGCATGGTCCCATTTTGAATTGTGAATTCTTTTGGCCATTATAGTGAGTGAAGAGAGTTATGTAAGGAAGTTTGTGTACGCATGTTGAGGGTCGTCAAGATGATGAGTTTTGAAATCTATATTAAAAGTTGTTCAATAATTTTGTTCATCTCATGCCTCATAAGTCATCCCTGACAGGGCTCAGCCATTGTGTGTGTGTGTGTCAGAGTTGGGGGTTATGTGTGCTCGTGATATTTTTGTTGGGCTCAAACAATTAAATTAGATTATTAGCATATTTATGATCAAATCGTTGGAGAGTATTGGAATTTCCAAAGCGTGTCTTCCTCCCCTCAGTTTGTTTTCATGGTGAGGTCGTGTGGAGTGAGTTCATGAAAATGGATGAGGATTTCAATTTCAGTCTTGGCTGCATTCATCCTTCCTTAATTATGTTTTATACTCTCCTCCTCCTTCACATGTACAGGATTAGGTATAGCAACCCCGACCACAATGTGCAATTCCAGAGTGTTTGAGAGAGTGCAAGGGAAAATTTTTTACACACACACTCTCTCTCTACAGGCACACATCACGTACTCACATACTTGGTCCGTGAGGATTCGTCTGTTGAAATCTTGATCCTTCAATTACAATATGAATGTACCTTTCATCTGTCCACAGAATGTAGACGGAGTTGATTCCTCCCAAGTCCCTCACGACCTCCACCAGAAGTAGACAAAATCCACTTCTCTTCCTCTTCCCACATTATACAATTTCATTTTGACCGTCAAAGGGCAGACTGTTCGGGTTGTGGAGTGAGTCGGGTGTCTCAAAGTTTGGGCCAAAGAGGGAAAAAGGAGGGAAAGAAAGTAAGAACAATGAGACAGCCAAAACTCACAACTCGCGAGTCATTCAAAATTACGATTCGTCTTTGTCATTTGGAGGGATATGGGAGGAGGAGGAGGGGACGAATAAAAGTTTTACTATTGTCAGCCACAATAATAGGAACTTCAAAGTGAGTGTATGTATGTGTGTGGAGAGAGTTACCCCCACAGACACACATTCAGAAAGCTGGGACACAAAAGCATTCAATAATACTCGTGTATGTCCTCCACGTCAGCGAAAACTTTCACGTCTTTCTCTTTTCGAGGAGAAGACAAGCAATCCGAGTTTTTGGTCTAGTCGCTTTCCAGTTGATGGCCTCCAGAGTCTAGACTCCTCTCCAGGAAAGGAGAAGAGATAGTTGAAGGGAAAAGTCGGGTAGAATGGGGGACACCCAGAGAGAGAAGAATTCTCTTTGTCAACTCATTTATGATCATCTTGATGGAGACAGGAATAAATCATCAATTTGTGAGGAACACACTTTTCAAAATTATTCAATTGAAAATCAGAGATATTTCAAATTAGGGACATTTTTTTTTTGGGAGTGACAATTGAACTTTTGCTCGAGAAATATGTTGACAGAAAAGAGTAAATTTGACATTAACCATCCAATTGTGGAGAATCCTGTTTTATTTTCATATGAAAGAAGCCCACAGAATCAGGGTTATTGTCAGAAAGGAACCATTGTACTTTTACCAGTTTCAGTTGGATCCTCCAGAATGAGAGTCTATCACCAATGAATACTAGAGAATGGATTATATTTGGTGAACTTGAGAGCAAAAGACAAACAATTGACAGTACAATTGAATATTCAGTTTGATCCAGTCAGAACACGCAGTCATGGACTTTGACAAAAACCAGCAAAGTCAGTGTCCATACGCGACTATGTACAAGAGAAATTGGGGAAATGAAAAATTGAATTGTGGGACATTTAGCTATGCTGTGATTAGTAATATATTTATTTGTCCTGTTTGGACATTGATGACATTTTTTGTATGAAAAAGCACTAGTTAGTTAAGAGAGAGGGAGAGAAGGATGACAGAGTTGTGAATGTTAGTCAAATATTTGCAACTGGTGGATGGAACTTAGGGCCGATGACATCCATGGAGAGAGACTTTGTGTTATCATGTTGTGTGTGTGAGGAAGTCATTTTTCACAGGACACACACACATTCACTCTCACTCCCCCTCCAACGTCATGAATGTAAGCATCCTGCTTAATAACAAACTTTTAAATTATGTTATTTATGACTTTGCAACCCTCTTCCTCCGTCCCTCTCCATGTTGACACAACTCATCCCCATCTCCTTCACCTAAAAATCTGTCCTGCATTAATAAAATATTAGCTTATTGATCTTGAATCCAGAAACAACACGGAATTAAACAGCTCAACATGTTTACTTCCCACACACCAAAATATTCAGTTTTGTCAAACATTCAAGAAGTACATAAAATTTGGTTACATCAATGAGATTGACTAATGATCATTCGTATGAAGTAACAATTATTAAAACATGACACAGTTCTGTCGTACCCATTAATAAAAGAGTTTGATCTCTAATACATTGTAATGAATTCACCTTCCTCCTCACAATGTACTACATGAACAGAATCAAAGGACATGAACAGAATCAAGGGAAATAAATCCTTTCGGCAGATGTTTCCAGGATTATCATGAATAAATTTTGAGGAATAACCTTTTTCCCTAATTATTATTTTATGAGAACTTCTCTTTGAGGAAGTATAAAATAGAAATTTGAAGGATGGAAAATGTGGATCATTTTCAAATGTTTGTCTACGCAGCAAACAAAAGTCGTTAGACGACACTCTTCCCTGTCTACTTTAAATCATTTTTATCTTCTCCAACTCAAACTTTTTGTGCACAAAAACTCATCTCTCTCTTTTTTTGGTCTTCCTCTCTCGTGGATGAGAGTCCTTATCAGAGGAATTGAAATGAGGGACAAATCTCGGTTGCGAGCGTCAGCAAAATCTTTTTTAATTATTGTGGGGTCAGAGTATGGATGACTGTGATATGACATCATATCATGGCCTGGTGAAGGGATCAATTGGGATGGAAGTACATTACATATTGTAATAATAAAAATTTGTCTTCATTAATTTCACTTCAACTCTGATGATGATGGCTGACTTGGGATGTTGGCTGGATGGGCGATGCTGAAAAATGTCCAGCGAGTGACAGAGTTTGTGTACATGGACTCCATGATTGCATAAATCAACTTTGCATCTCCACCTCATCATGTCTTGTTCCTCCCTTGTTGTCCAGTCGTCATCTCATTTTTTATGAGGAGGAGGATATGAGGACCATTCCCTGCACACACACCAGAAATGTGCAAAGTTTGCCATATTAATTGTATCAATAAATAAATACTGTGTGTGTGTGTGTGTCACATTATTTACTTTGTCACTTCGTGTGTGCGTGTATACACGCTCAAGGCTAAATCCACAGAGTAGACAACGCTTCATTCATGACCATCCCAGCGTTGAGAGAGAGAGAGACGTTCAGACAAGGAACAAAAACAATTCAGGCTAAAATGTCCAATTCCTCGCATTGTCCAAGACAAAAATATTATCATTATTTGTACAATTCATTCACTCCTCCAAATGAATCGGGCACTGATTCACAGGAAATATTGGGTACTTTTCTCTCTCTCTCTCTCTCTCATTATACACATTTTCAATCCTCATCTTTTGATGGATTATTTAACCATTTGTTCTTAACTACAAAGAAATTAAGGAATGTGAGATTTGGACTGTTGTTTAGTAATAGGGAACAAAGGATCGTTGTTGTAAGGGTGAGACTTTTCCAATGATTCCTTGTTTATTTACCACAGAGGCCAGTATGAAAAGTGAATCTTGGTTGATTGTCACGGCCCATGGGCCTTCAGCTACAAAAATCGTTAATGGATAGACTCACGAGTTGTATCTAAATACTTATTTTTTTGGAGGGGCCGCAAAGATTTTTACCGCTTTAAATTTGTTATTATTATTGATTTTTTCTCCCCTTCTCTCTCTCTCTCTCTGTCTTTAATTCTCTCATGGAAAGGGAATGTTAAAGCTTGTGCTCTACATAACTGTTACTCTACGTCTACTGCCAAGGTCAGGGAAACAGAGACCAATGATTTGGTTGTAATTATAATGGCACGATACATTAAAACAAGTTTCGACTTGCACAGTCATATTCCAACATACAGAGAGAGAGAGAAGGAAAAAATTACTTGAGATCAGCTCTAATAAAGAACTAGATTAAGAAGAGAATAAAAGGAGCAGGGAAGAGTTTTCAACTCAACAACAACAACAATGTGATCTAGACTAGGGGTACACACACACGCACTCCACACTGTCTAATAAAAGGGAAAAGGCGGACACGGAATTGAAGTCGGCGTGTACAGAGTACAGACACACACACACACACAGGTAGGGAGGCATGATTGTATCACATGGAGAGAGGGGCAAAAACCATCGATGATGGTGGTGAATCGACCTTACCTTTGCTCACACGTTATAAAAATCTGGGATGACATCCTGACTGACTTTTTTCAATAAAAACACATAAAATTTGACGCTGTACACTTTGGAGGTCCAAAAACTCTCCTTCCATTCCCCTCCCCTCCAACTCTCGAAAATAAATCAAGAGGACAATGAAAAAGGGGGATTTTGGGATTGAAGGAGAAGAGAGAAAGAATCTGACAGCTGCATATTTTCACTCTCTCTCTCTATTATGAAGTCACAATCAGATCAACACACACAACACACAATTGTGAATTACACATTGTTGTAGAGTTGGACAGTGCACTGTTCATTGTAACAGGAGCTCCTCGTCCATTCAAACAGAATGAAGTGTCGAGATTTTTTTCATGAGATACGTTTTTCTCCACATTCCAATAACACATCCTCATTGTGTGTCTGTGTGGAGAGTGCAGTAAAAAAAAGTCAAAGTTTTTGTTCCTTATCATGTGGACTGTGTGTGTGAATATGCGATTGAGATATTTTTACTGTCTGTCCACCTCCCCTACCCAACAGAATTCATTTTTGCACTATTATATCATTTTTTCATTACATTTTCAATTCTATGGAACGGAGGGTAGGCTTGGCCCTTTACTCCTTGATCGTCCAAAATCATTTTATGGAGGGTGGGACACTCCTGTCATTTTTTCCGATATTTCCCAACAAAAAAACAAAATCCTGTGTACACATTTCTTGCCCTTGAATGAAGGGACGCGACTACCAATGAACGACTACGATGTTTACCGAAAGAATGAATTCATGATACGACCTACAAAATCAAATATTATGATTAAATAATTGAGTATCATTTTCTGGGATCTTCCTGACTCCACCATCTTTCATGCACGACATGACAGTCCATGTCATTTTATGCAAAACTCCGCCCCCCCCCCTCTCTCTCTCTGAACGTCATGATTGACATTCCTCATTTTGTGTGTGGAAGAGGGGACAAGAGTGAAAATATTGACGTTGACTCGGTTCACCCAACAGCAATTCATGTCAATTTCCATTGTACGTAACACCACACATAAAATACCTGTGTGTGTGTGTGTGGACGGCCTTGATGGGTCTTCCCAATTAATTATGCATGTTTGGTGAAATGGAGCTTTTAACGAATGGAGGGAATATCGATTAGATTTATTAATTTACGTCGGGAAAATAGCCTAAATTTTGTGTCCATTCCACGTAATATAGGAAAGTACAATACACACTTTTTGTGTGCGCAATTCTTTGGACATTACCCAACGAAAATGAAACGATAATTGACAACCAAAGTCGTCACAGAACATTCTACGCCTATTTGCACAGTTAAATACCCCAAAAAAATACCGGAAGACTACCGTAACATTTTGAGTGTTGAATGTATTACTCCATTCCGTGTCACCGGCAATAAAGTTTTACGGAAAAGTGATTCAGGTTTTCCATAGGATTTTGTGTCCGTCTGCCTGTCATTTAATTGTTTTTTATGATGATGTGAATTTCACTTGAGAGTAAAGATAGATTTTGTATGGTTGTTGCACACACACACACACTCTCTGCCAATCCTATTTTTAGTCACATTCGCATTACACTCCGTTGGGAGGAAATTAAGTGAAGCTGTGTGACATTAATCATTCAATTATACAACTTTTCCCCACTCCCCCTCGTCCCCACTAATTTGCAAAGTCATTTCAATTTATCCGTGAGTCTCCATTACATTGTTCCTCTCCGCTCATCCACACTTTTTGATTTTCTTTCCAAGATCCAAAGTGTTACTTTGGCTGTTGTATTTTTATATACACACTGGGCTAAATTTAACCAGTGCGTTCATTGAACGGCTCCTGTTTTATATAACTCCGTCCACACACATTTAACACATTTAGGATGAAACGGAGGGGAAAAGATGCGATGTGCAATGTCATTTTGCTCTTGAGAAGCACATTGACTTTTAATTTTAGACATTCCACTAACAATTCCCTTGGCCATCAATTGTGTGTGTATCCTCATGTTGTTTCACACATTCTTGTTGTGTAACACATTGAAGGATATCGTATTACACCTATCCATGTTATCACAATTGATACCCACATCATGGAACGATTATCAACGGACTAAATTCTAAATTTAACTTGCATCCTGGACCTTCTGTCAACATCTCCTTCAAGACTTTATCCAGCCTTTTGCTTATCATCCTTCCAAACTGTTTTTACCAGTTTAATCCAGTTTAATGCGAACGAGGATCCTTTGTCGTTGGTGTCATTATATCACAAGATTAAGACGTCCTTTCTTTAATCTCCAGACAATTGTCAGCCAAAAGAAAAAAAGTGAAAAAACACTTTTTTGACTGTAAATTTCAATTGTCTTGAAATGAGGGAAATTGAGGAAACTTTCCAATATTTTTAGAGTATGCATGATTATGTCATTCCTACACCTTGGATATGAAATGCTCCCAAAATATTGACAGGTTGGTATTTCTGTAATGAAAATGAGGCCGCTCGTCGGTCACGACAACAGATTGAGGTACAGTCAAAACGAAGGTGACGACTACATGCTGTAGAGTACAGAGTAAAGGGAGACGAGAAATCCCTTTTGTCTTTCAAAACAATTAGTACAGACGATATGAAATAAAGCTTGTCTTGTACAGCGTACGCCATTTACAAGGGAAGAGAGAGAGAATGGAGACTGATTACACCATTTCTATTTACAAGCATTCTCTCTCCCACCTGTCCTCATCCTGTTAATTCCAAGTCACAAATTCCAACTTAAACCAACAAATTCTGGTTTTTCTGATCCCCTAAAATACCCCATTAAAAGTACTTTGCAAATGTTACACACATGTCGATGGTAAACATTTTTATTACAGGTAAATGAGCGAACCACATGGTCATACCATCATTAATAACTCTTTCTCTCTTTTATTCTTTCAAACTTTCAGATTGGTGTTACGAGGAAACAGAATGTGGTAAGGAGATGGATGAAAGTTTTTAAAAATACTTTTCAACATTTTTGATTGTTATTGTACCGGCTAATCTATTTTTGCAACTAATAATAAGATGTTAGAATGAAACATGATGATATATTGAGCAAATAGTTCCTTTTGTCTGTCAAGACAGATTAATTTTTAGAAATTGATTTTGTTGGATAATGAAAAAATTCAGTGTGTATTTCACTTTCACCTCAAACCCTTTTTCCTTCGCAGACATTTATTAATCACAGACAAAAGACAAACTTTGTACTAGTATGGATGACTAATGTTCTCATTTTGTGTGGCCACAGATCCAAGTCACTGGAGTGGTACGTGCAAAACAGGCAAGTCCCAGTCACCCATCAATTTGAATGGTACCTTGGTTCAGTCTCAAGGGAATAATGGCTCATTACGTTTCTCCGATGACTACTTTGCGGTCGTTGACAAATTTTACATACTGAATAATGGACATACGAGTAAGTTCAAAATCCGAAATGATTCTCTGAAATTCAAGTACTCAAAAAGGGATGATGTCATTTAAATAAACATTTTTTGATTCCAGTTCAAGTTCAATTGACTGAAAATGCTCGCTCAACTTGTTTGGTGGATGGTCATGGATTGAAAGGCTCTTACGTTTTTGCCCAGATGCATTTCCACTGGGGAGCAAATTCTCATGAGGGCTCCGAACACAAAGTTGACGGGAAGCAGTAAGTGACCTTTTTCAAAATGAACCACCCTATAACATTTAATTCACATTAAGTAACACTCTGGTGAATTTTTACTTGGCAGATACCCCATGGAACTTCATTTGGTGCATTATTCTGCCAAATACGACACACTGACGGCCGCAGTACAAGATAATAATCGACGAGCCGTTGCTGTCCTCGGCATTTTCTTTGAGGTACTTACGAGAACATAAATTAATAAATCAACATTTTTTGTCACGGTGTCTGAGAGGTTTGAAAATAAATTCTGAATGTGGACAGATTACTCCACGAGATAATCCAATGATGAATCCGATCGTGAGTCAAATTTCCACAGTCTTTGACCCTGATCCTCTTCAGATTGTCCCAAGGGCTGCTGTGGGTAAATTAAATTTGACTTCACTTCTCCCATCAAGACTAGACTTGTGGCGTTATGAAGGGTCCCTCACGACACCCTCCTGTGCGGAAAAGGTCGTGTGGAGCGTGTTCCGTGAACCCATCGGCATCTCAGAGCGACAGGTGTGTTCAATTCTTCAATCTTGTCAATTACTGGATAATTTGAGTATCACTAATTAAAATATATTTAT